>JAASFQ010001102.1:0-10165 GCA_023333845.1 Globisporangium polare | reverse complement strand
TCTTTGGTGGCGTGTGCAATCGTCCGTCGCGGTTCCCATTGACGGAGAAGGCGCTCGTTGGCAACAGCATCACGACCGTGACCGTGACTGCAGCCATGGAGCAGCTGGAGAACGACGTCAAGGCCATTGGCGCCAGCGAGGTTCGTGTGGAAGCGGATGTCGTTGGCGCGCAGGAAGTATCGTTTTATACAGGTTTTATTGACAAATGCAGGAGAGGCCGAGTGGGTCTGAAGTGACCTGCCTTTTCGAGCAGGAATGTGTGCAGAACGAGGAAGTGTCGACTTCAGCTCGTGGCTGACTCGTCTGGTTCGCTCAAGCGAGGACAAGATACAGTGTCATGCTGACCAGTAACATTCGTTGCAAAGTGCCGTTTTAGTGACTGGAGTTAGACAGGTATCATTTTAGTGCTGCAAGAGCAGGACAGCAAGATCTGTCAGCAAACTCGATCTCCTTGCACGTTGTCTGGCGAGTTGACGGAGAGGGCAAAAGGTGAAGGCGCCGGCCAGCGAAACAGCTGATTCACCAGCAAGCGAGCGGGTGAGCAGCAAAGCAGTTGGTTGGCGCAGCGTCTCCATGATTTCAAATCAAATTTGTGAAGCTGAGTTGAGCATTGATTGCCGTCCGTTTCAAAACGCAAGAAGCTGAGTCGATAATCTCAAAATATCAGCCTTTGTGTGGATTCTCAGACTCGATGGTTTGTGGAGAAATGACTTCTCTCCTCTCAACGAAAACTCAAGCGGATCTTGCATCTTCTGCGGGGTGTGCGAAAAGCTCACCGAGTTTTTCGCACACCCGGCAGAAAATGCAAATAGCTTTGACTGCCAGAATATGGCTTGGACGCTCAAAGGGGATCAAGCAAGTGCAGCTGAGGCGGCTTTTGCATGCATGGCGAAGGCCAGTTTTCAAAGACAAATGGCTCAAGGCCAGCATGGAGCTCGCCAGCACATTGAGCTTCGTTCAAAAGCGTGGTCATCTGCAAAGTCGCGCTTTTCGAGCGGACGACGATGCAAGCGACCAAAACGAGACGCGGTTTTGAATCAGAAGTGTTGACGTCAGTAAACGTGGATTGATGAGTGTTGTTGTTGGGGAGGAAGTCGGGCGTCTTGTTCATATTTTGGCCAATGTGTGAATCCAGTCTGCTTTGTTCGTCTTCGGAGCCGATGCAGGAATGAGCCTATCTGAATTGTTATGCAAAAACGCCCCTGAAATGGATGGAAAAGTGAGGATGTAAAAAGAAGAACGCTGCCCTTTCTGTGCTCGCCGAGGAATCCCTCTGTTTGGAACTGATTTTTGGTCGCTGATTTGGTCTGCTGATCACAAATCAGAGCCAGCCGTTACGCAGCTTTACTCGGATGATTTGTCGACTTTGAAGAGATCTCGCCGAAAACGAAGTCCGTTGCAGGATTTCAATGCGATCTGCACCTGCATTCGGATTTGCTGCGCCAAAAAGGATCGTCTGATATGCTCGTGAACCACCACGCGAAGCGGAGAGCATTGGAGATCGGGACCGCGTCGTGGGTTCACGGAGGTGGCTTGCGCTCGGATTCCCTCTCCGGCCGCTGTCTGCAGCCTCCAAATAAGCCGAAAGCTTCAAAAAAAAGTTGGCGTTTTTGTCGGTGTGCATGTGTGGTTTTGGTGATGAGCGAATGTGGTCAGCTCAGAATCCAGCAGGAAGAAGGGTTCACTTTCTGTCGCTGTTGCGGTCCGTGGTCTGGTGTCAACCGCCATTTCTGTATGGGCGTTTGTATGCGGCAGTGGTTGCGTGGTCGTTTTAGTCGGGCGGCGGTGTCGCTTTTTGCTTCTTCTTCTGATTCACGCGAAAAGTCATCTTCACGAACCTGATTTCTCTGCGTTTCTGTCTTTTCTCGTCTCTCTTTTTTCGGCCGTGAGAAATGGACAGGATGAGAGGGGTCCTCTTGTTGTGGTGGGTTGACTCAGTACAAACTCGACAGCTATCAAAACTCCATGCATTTGCTCTTGCAGAGCTGCTCTTCTGAGTTTTCGTAAGTCGACACTGGGTTTCTCAGCCCACAAACAAAAAGGAAAACCACACACACAATCAGATCCCACCAGCTGAATCCACCTGCAGAATCGCGATGGATTCCATCCTGTGGGACGCTGATATATTCGCTCGGCTCTCTTTTTTGTCTGTCTGTCGACTTTGCGGTGGATCGACGCAAGTCGCTTCGAACCACGTGGTGCGTGTTCACGAATCAAGCGCTCATTTCAGATTTCGTCGTCCGCCGCTCAAGTCTCCAGCCCGCCGCCGCCGCCGCCGCACCGCCAGCCAGCGAAGATGATCCTCGAAGACTACGAAGCGCTCAAGTGCCGGTACCCGAGCAAGAAGTGCTGGAACCAGCGCGCCGTGAAGCGCAACGGCGAGCGCCACAACCTGTGCGAGATGCACCGGCAGAAGGCCAACAACAACCAGCGCCGCCTCGACAAGAAGCGCAAGGCCGGCCACCTGAAGGGGCCCGGCGCCGAGAACGACTCGCCCAGCGAGATCGAGTACCCACAGCACCAGCACATGCCGCAGCACCACCAGGAACAGGACTACGAGCACCAGGCGGAGAAGCGCATGCGCGTGCGCCTCACGGACATGTACGTGGCCGCGCAGTCGCTCAGTCCACACCACCACCACCAGCAGCCACACCCACACCACCACCACGTGCAGCACATGCCGACGCACTACCACAGCACGCGCGATCGCGAGCTGGCGCCGCTGCTGCCGAACGCCGCTGCGTCGCGCCACTCGCCGCCGCGCCAGCAGCAGATGCTGCACCTGCCGCCGCTCACGTCGCACATCAAGAAGGTCTTCCTCAAGACCGAGCACACCTCGCCCACGCTCTCCAAGGCGAGCTCAGGCGCGGCGAAGCCGACGATCCTGCTTCCGCCGATCACATCCGTGCCGCGCTGCAGCCAGCCGTACCCGCTGGCGGCGGGCGGCAGCGGCGTCTCGTCCGCGAGCGGCAGTCCGCACGCCGCGAGCTGGAGCTTCCGCCGCTACGGCAAGGAGGAGCAGATCAACTCGGCATAGAAGAGCATGACAGGATGCATTTATTAGTAAGTTAGGCAGTAGTGAGTTGGGTAATGTATTGCGGAGGAAGTCTCCAGGCAGTTTAAAGGAGGTTTGTTTAGAAACCCGAAGAAGCTTGAAGAATGATCAACGATCCTTATGGATATGAGCTCGTATGCATCGCTGTGGCTCTCTGGTCTATCAGGGGATCGACTTTGTTGAGAAGAGCAGCTCATAAGCGAGCAGGAGAACACGTTGTTCGTCGCGGGCTGCAAATGGTCGAAAAGGAGCAAAGGCAGGTTGGCCTGCCTGTGCAGATTCTGATTCCAAGGCTCCCCCGATGTTGAGAGCAGCGTCGCGCGCGCTGACTTTGAATGCACCAGGTCAAGACCTCCGGCACACAGACACATGGCCAGATGAACTCGATGATCGAAGTGGGCGGGCTGCTTTTGCACGAGCGCCGTCACGAGTCGCGTGGCACGGCCCCATGCACAGCAGTTCGCAGACTTGCTCCCAGCAGCAGCACACGTCATGTGCGTTGGCGAGTGCGTGGATCGGAATGAGCGATCTGTTTTTTGTGTGGCAGGAAACAACCCCCCCCCGTTTTTGTGTGTGTCTGGCAGAATGATGGTCGGAGTTGACAGCAAACAAAACAGCCCAGTTTTGTGGGAATGGCAACGCCAAATGTCTCGCTTCTGTCGATTCTGCCACCGCAATTCAATCCGGAGCAATTCATTTCGCCATCCCATAAAAGTACATGTTTGAAAATCCAGACGCCACGGCTCACATTCACAGAAACTCGGCGCATCTTAAACACCAGCAAGGCACACTGCCGCTTCTCGGTTCTCGAGCCTGGCTCCAGAAGCCCCTGTTTCGTGGTGGTGCGCAGCAGGCGTTGCGGCATCTCAAAACGCACAGTACTCGCCGCGTGCGCGATCGGGCCACTCGGGACTCGGACGATACGGGCGATTGGCGAGGCTGATCACGATGAACTCGCGTGCGGACTGTCCGTGCGTGCAGCTCAAGAAGAAGTGCAGCGCACCGTCGTTCCAGCCGTTCCAGTGCGCGTTCCGCTAATAACGCCGCCGCCTCGTTGAGATTGTCGCCGAAGGCAACCAGCACTCCTCCTTCTCAGCAGCATTGAGCTGCTGTTGACGCTGGAAGTGGAGGCTGTGCAATCGCGACTCTCCTCCTCTCTTCCTCGTCGTCGGACACTGGACTCGAGCCCAGAAATCCGCCAAAAGATCCACCCGTCCAAATCAAGTTGGCAGAATCAAGAAATCACACAAGCCCGCCTTGTCACTTTCAGTCAACACAGCTGGGCGACCTCCCTTCTCCCTCGTGTGCTTTGGCGACTCGTCCTTGCTGTTTGGGGGTTTGCTTTGCTCCCAATCAGCAAGCAGGAAGGCGTCACATACGATTAGGACAGAGTGGGGATGGTGCTGGGTTTTGTTTTACCTTCGCTGTCGTCACCATTGCCGCATGCTGTAAATCATCCGTCGAGCCATTCCAGGATGAGAGGTCACTTGCTGCTTCAAGCAAGCGAACGATCAGGTCCACTCGCGCAAGTCAAAACAAGTCTTGTCAAGCGGCTTGACATAACAGAAATAGTCGATTTGGAACGACCCCCCGTTTTGGCACACAGATACATTTAAATCGCACCCACCCACACACCATCATCACCATCGTGTCTTCTTTCAGCAAGCTGAAAGCACAAGTGGTCGGATCGAGCCATTGGGATCCCAACTGATCGATCAGGCGGCATCTGTTATCCGTTGCCGGACGGACCAAGTGGCGAGTCTTTGGAAAGTGATTCGCATGAGGAGTGTAATCCAGCGCACATATGAGGCTGTGAGCAAGCAAGCAAGCAAGGAAGTGCTTGCGCACACAGCTCCACTTTTGTTGTGTTTGCTGTTGCTGGCATTTGAAGGTTCCCTTTGTCCTTCATGCGCCTTTGTGTGGTTTGTGTGTGGTTTGTGTGGTTTGGAAGCACGGAGAGTTGGATATCACGGCGTGCATGGCCGGGCGCAGAGGTTGACAATTTGTGGGTCGCGCAGCCTTTGGCAAAGAGGGTGGCACCCAAATTTGGTTTGGTGCAGCCCGGTGGCTCGCTGCTTTGCTTTGCTTTGTGCCGGTGGGTACACAAATATGCCCAACGTTGGCTTGCTCTGGCGCCAACGAAACCTGCTCACAACTGAATTTGCGCGCAACTCGTCAGCCAACAAGCCAACAAAGCCAAGCAAGCATGTCGACGCCTGCCTCGCCCGCTCCCGAGCCAGTGGCTGCTGCTGTTGTTACGGCTGAAGCCACTGCGGCGCAACCTGCCGCTGGCGACGCCGACGCCAGCAACACGTGCCGGTACCCGAGCAAGAAGTGCTGGAACGCGCGCGCGCTCAAGCGCAACGGCGAGATGCACAACCTGTGCGACGAGCACCGCCAGAAGGCCAACAAGAACCAGCGCCGCCTCGAGCAGAAGCGCAAGACGAGCAAGAAGGTCGTGGCCACCAAGCGCACGCGCAAGTCGCGCGCGCTCAAGAACAAGGCTGCTAACGCTACCGGTCGAGTCGCCAAGCAGCCGACCAAGCGCCAGCAGCAGCAGCAACAACAACAGCAACAGCAACAGCAGTCGGCCCCGTTTGCTACGACCACTTCCGCCGCTCACAGCCTCCAGCAGCAGCAGCAGCAGACGGTGTCCGTGCGCCTCAACCCGACGCTCCCCGCGGGCTTCTTCACGGACCTCATGATGTCCGAGACGCTGTACGCCAAGCAGCAGATGGAGCTGGGTCTGCTGCCGCCGCACCCGCGCGTGCCGAGCGTCAACGACTTCCTCGACGGCGACCTCGACTCGCTCTCGGACTGCCTCACGGACTACTCGACCCCGTTGTTCGCCAATAACTTTACCAGCTTCAGCAGCAACAGCATGGGCTGCGGCATGGCCCTGCTGGGCAACGGCAGCTCGTCGCCCATCGACGTGTGCGACGGCCTGGACGCCGTGGCGGCCGTGAACGACTTCTGGTGGCACCCGGTCGTGGTCATGGACCCGCTGCTGGACACGAGCGACGAGATCTTCGCGTTCCAGCAGTAGCAAGTAGGCGAGCGAGCTTTTTGTCCACCGTCGTAGTCTCAAAGTATTTAAAATCCAACCAAGCCCCGTGTGCCGCAATATAGAAGCGTCGATCGATCGCAACCAGCCAGCCAAATCTTTCTTGTTTTGTGTGTGTGTGTGTGTTGCGCCAGTTACGCAAGTCTTTTTGCGACGACATGGAAGATGTGCACGTGCCCACTGCGGTGACTCCATAAGGTGCTATGAAATTTACGCGCTGCGACGAGGCCGTACGTCCTGACTCGGCTGGGTCGGTGCTGCTTCGAGGCAGCTCTCATCGAGGCTCTCAAGCACGAGCTCGTCGAGGACAATGGTCATGTCGTCGTCGCTGTCGAGCTCCAACTATTTGGATGGACCTCGAACGCGGCGAGCTCATCGAGCGCTGCTGGTGCGGCCACGAACGAAAGTGGCGGCGTGGGCGATCTGGCGAGCGACAGCGAACATGCCATGAGAGAGCGGGCAAATGGTGGGGGCGAGCGTGGCAGGAGAAGCAAACGGAGCAACGCATACAACTGTCAAGCCAAGTCTCCCCCTGTTCTGCGAGAGGACACGCTCGGAGCGAGCACGCTCGCATGCGCTGTCGATTGCTGCTGCTTTAGTGAATTCTGGACACCACAAACAGCCGCATCGAAAAGTGTGCTTTTGCGTCAGTTATTGCGTCAACACTGCTCGCTCTTTCTGATCCACGACCGACCAAAACAGCCGGCCAGTTTTTCACGTCAATTCGTGCGAATATGAAAGCTTTGATACATTTTGGGTTGTGCAGTCATAATGGCGCGGTCGTACTTTACAGAGTCATGATTCCAAGAACAAGTGAAGGAGCAAAGCTTTCGTCAAGCAAGCAGCGCTGACCGACAGGAAATGCAGCATGCGTCGGAGGAGTCTGCGTTCTGTGTTGCCCCAATAGCGGCCTTCAGATCCCACAAAGCAATCCATCATTGCTGCTGCGCCGGCTCGCGCTGCTACAACGCGCGCGCCAACCAGAACCAGCGCCGCATGGAGCGGCCGACGGCTACGCAATGCACCAGCAGCAGCAGCAGACCCAGGTTCCCCACCAGCACAGCCAGAGCGATGCGTGGATCGTGCCCAACTTCCGCTTGACTCTGGAGGATGGTTGGACTGAATAGTTGTACAACATATACCCATGTCCTTCCAAACTCGACTCGAGCCTGCCTCCCACTTCTCATCCGGCTCACGCGCCTGCTCGCACCTGTCTCGATAGCACTCGAAGCTTCGCTTGCGTGCCATTGCACGCGAAGTGGATGAAAACTGGCTGCTGTCCTCAAACAGGGACGGTTAGCACACAGTGCACGCCAGAGTCTCCGGATGTCAACCGCTGGTTGTGTGCTCAAGAGTTCAGAGCGCGCGCGTGTGTGCGCATTGGCGGATTTGATGGTGGTGTGGATGTGAGCACGCCTCCCTCGTGCAATAAGCTGCGCGTCCGACCAGTTGATCAGCTGCAATCATTGCACCGGAACTCCAGCAGCAGCCATTTCGTGCGACTCCAGTGTGTTGCTGTTCAGCAGGTGACAGCGCGCACAAAGACGAACCGTTTTGATTGTGTGTGCGCTTCCGCGCTGTTGACACAATTCAGCAGCCAGGCCAACATCCCATTTGGGATGCCCAGCTTCTCGAAAGAACGGTCCACGTCAGCGAGCGATCCGATCCAGTTGACGGGAATTCGCAGCACACACAGAAGAGGGGATCGCGGGAGCTGCTTTTCGATCAAATCAAAAAGAAGTTTAGTTCAGGAAGGCCGATTGAATCGGTGCTGGCGGTCCACTTCACAACACCCTATCATAACCGATTTGATCGTATTAGAGAGGGTACGTAGAGCGACCCGCTCGCTGCTTGCAGGAGCCTTTCCTTCATATGCAAGCAGGAATGAGCGCTACAAGTATCGACGTGCCTGACCATTTCGCTAGACTTGTCCAGCCATTTCGCTACATAGAGATGAGGAAGAAGGCCGGGGACCAACACCAAAGCTTCGTCGATTGCCCGATCGTCCTGGTTGCTTTGTTGCTCCCATTGCCCCATTCCGAGCGCGTGAGAAAGCATACAATGGACCATAGTGTGTATAACCTGTGGCACTGCTGTAGGGACCTCTATCTATATTGCTGCTAGAATCAGTACTGTAACTGACCGATTTTGGATGTGGACTCATAATGTACTCGATTAGGAGCATCTCAAACACCAGGTGCAGCCGATTTCCCCCACATGCACAGTCTGTGCAACACTCACACGCAACATTGGGTCGGCAGATCCATGCCACGCTGTTTGCGTGTGTGGCCACGGACGCCAAGAGCCAGAAGATCAATTTGAATGACTCCATTCGCTCCAGCGCGCGATCGCTTCGATTAGCTCACGACCAAAAGACACATCCACAGCACCAATCGCCAGGCTGCGCTGCACATACACACACGCAGAGATGTTCTGTGCGCTTGACGCCGAACGGGAGCCAACGGCAGCCTCTGGATTGATCGTGCAAATCAATCCACCCACCCACCATCACAAAACACAGAGTGACGATCTCTATCCGCTCGATGAGCTGCTCGTTGCAGTGAGCAGGTCATCCCCAAAGTTGCCACCAAGCACACACTTGCCGAACTCCCACACGCTAGCGATATGGTCTCGACTCTGACTCCCCCCGCTGCCAGCACTAGCGGCTCCACCGCCACAAGCAGCAGCCAGGCACAAACCGGTCCAACGCAGTGCCGCTACGCCGGCAAGCGCTGCTACAACGCGCGCGCCACCAAGCGCAACGGCTCGCTGCACAACCTCTGCCACGCGCACCGCGTGCGCGCCAACCAGAACCAGCGCCGCATGGAGCTCAAGCGCCGGGTCACGCGCTCGCGCGCCGAGGGAGCGGCCCACGCGGCGCTCTACCAGACACTGCCGCTCTACCAGACACTGCCGCTCATCACCTCCGCTTCTGCAACCTCCTTGTCCAATGTGACGGGTCTCGTCGGCACGTGCGACATTGACACCCACCTCGGCTGGTTCCCCCCACCGCGAGCATTCACTCCGCAGCACCAGCTTCCGCTGCCAGACTACTCGCTGAGTGCGTTCGCCATGGGCTCCGTGCTGAGCGACGAGGGCTTCTTCGTGGACCTGAACGGCGACGTCTTTCCCAAGGACGCCTCGCACATCAACACGAGCGTCTTCCTGCATGAGCCGCAGCCAATCGTCAACAGCAACTACAACACCAACGGATACATGATGCACCAGCGCCAGCAGCAGCAGCAACCCGAAGCTTTCCGCAGCCAGAGCGACATGTGGGTCGTGCCCAACTTCCTCCTGACGCTGCAGGATGGTGGCGATTAGAATGAACTGTTGTACAAAATGAACCCAGTTTCCTAAAGTTCGCATGCCTGCCAAGTTGGTCCACATGCCATTACACACACGCCCTCATTGCATGCGGGTGTTATCCTCAACGAACAAACAGGCTGCACTGTGGCAGCGAAGGGCACTAGCTGACTCTACGTTAGTGGCGTACAGTGCAGACGAATCCGCACAAGTAGACCCTCCAGGATGCCAACCCGCCTCCGAATGCAACGTCAAGCATCAAACAAGCCAAGCTGAGCTGGAAAGCTCAAGAGCTCAGAGCGCTACGCTCGACACTAAAGTGGTGGCGAACGCCCATCGGAATCTGTGATCCGGTTTGTACTCGTCGGAACGCCATCGACGCGGCATGGACACCCCCTTTTTGGCCCAACGAGCTGCTCTCTCTCTCTCTCTCTCTCTCGTGAGCAGGTTCTGAATGTTGCTATGATAAGAAGCTAGCGTTTATTTGGAGCAGCGAAGGATACTGGAAGCGCTTGCATGGTGTACTACACGGCATCAAAGTGCGCGCTCGTCCTGAAGCTCACGAAAGCCACGAGTTGGCTGTCCTGTTGCCAACCAGCAAGGGAAGGTATCAACAGCAGCACGAGGAGGAGAGACTGTGGATGATGCGCCTCGGACTGATTTAAGTTCCTCTCTCTCTCTCGCTCTCTTCTTCTTGTTCACAAACCAGGTGCAAACCATGTCGGTGGACCCATAACACT
>JAASFQ010001101.1:0-10179 GCA_023333845.1 Globisporangium polare | reverse complement strand
GTTTGAATACATTCATATGGAATACAAAACAGGCATGCACGGAGACGTAACGCTCCATCACCTGGTCTTGGGAAATGGAATTGGGTGGCTATGAGCGAGCCTAAAACGCCAGGAGGCACAGGATGACGAGGCTCCCGACCAGCAGCACCGGGCGTGAAATGATCTGCGCGTGTTGAAGGTCGAATGTGCGCAGTTCATGGCGGCGAGTCGGCCGTTCAAATCAGATACCTGGTCATTAGGTTCGGTTGCATCCATCAATGGCGCACTTATTTCGGACACGCGTACTTAATGCATTGGTTGGATTTGAGCGAAAAACGCAGCAGACCGAAGAGCTCCATTCACTCGCGTGCAAGTGGAAGTGGAAGCAGCAGCAGCAGCAGCTCCTTCTCTCTCTCTCACTCTCTGCGCACGATCCGTTACCAGCGCAGCTTCAGCCGCAGTCTCCACTGCCACCACCACACGTCGCTGCTTGCAACGCGCGTGCTTTCTTGTTGATCTCCGAACCATCGCAGGGCCAGAGCTCCAACGAACGCGGATCTTCCTCGCCATTCATCCACAGCATCAGCTCCAAAGGCCGTCACCACAGCTGGATACAGTATGATTCGCGCAGGACGTCTTCTCGCGTCGACGCGCCGCAGCCAGCAGGTGGCGCTCACGAATGGCCGCGCTGCCGCGACCAGCCAGCAGGCGCTGAGCACGCTCACCCCGTCACGCTTCAGCAGCGCGCTGCTCGAGAAGAACGCGATGCTATCTGCTTCGCGACCGACCACCGCGCTCCGTATACAGCGCCGCTGGCAGAGCACGTCGCCAGACTCACTGCCCCCACCAGCACAGGCGAGTGACGAGATCCGCAACTTCCTGGAGGAGCTCAACGGCTGTCGCGAGACCGGCAACTGGCGCCAGGCGCTCAAGCTGCTGGACCGCATCGACAAGCACGGCCACGCGCTCGACCCGCAGATGTACGAGCGCGCGATCGCGGCGTGCGCGCGCATGGGCAAGGTCGAGGTGCTCCCGGGGCTGCTGCAGAACATGAACGTGGACGACATTCTACCGACGAGCGCGACGGTGGACTACATCATGCAGGCGTACCTGGCGCGCGAGGAGTGGAAGTTGATCGTGGACCACGCGGTGGACGTGACGGGCAAAGGCGTGCCGCTCTCGGACGCCGCCTTCCACGCGACCATGGAGGCGTGCGGCCAGATGCGCGACGCGTACAGCGCCAAGACCGTGTTCAACAACCTATGGAAGAAGTGCGGCATGGCCGTGGACGCGTCACACTACGCGGCGACGATCCGCGCGGTGGGCATGGGCGGGCGTCCGGACATCGCGGTGAACCTGTTCACGATCATGGAGGAGAAGGCGGGCATCAAGGCCGACGAGGGCGTGTTCAACCAGCTCATCCGCGCGCAGATCGTGAACCAGGCTTTGCCACAGGCGCTGCAGACCTTCGCGACCGTGAACGACCGGGGCCTCGTGCTCCACGAGCCGATCTACACGGCCACGATCGACGCTTTGATTAAGAACAGCGACTACTGGCAGGCCGGCCGCCTCTTTGACCAGATGATCTCATACGGCATGAACCCATCGGTGTTCTGCTACGGGCGCATCATGGTCGCCTACGTGCGCACGGGCAAGAACAACGTGGCGCTCGCGTGCTGGAAGAAGATCGTGGAGGCGAACGAGCCGACGCCGGCGCTCATGAAGTACACCAAGCTGCTGCAGGAGCTCGCGACCACGAGCGACTCGAAGCTCACGCTCGCGGTCTTCGACCACATCTACGAGACGTTCGACCACGACGTGATCCGCGATGCGACGTACTCGCTGGCGATCCGCGCGAACGGCCGCCTGGGACGCACGCAGACGGCCATCGACCTCTTCGATACGTTTGTTGCCAGCCGCAGGGCTTCGGGCAAGAGCCTCCCGCGCGCCGCGGGCATCTACCTCTCGGTCTTTAACGCGCTCTCGCGCGACACGGAGCGCGACCCGAAGCAGAACACGCTAGACGCCAAGCGCGTGTGGGACATCATGGTGCAGAGCGTGCCGGTGATCCTCCCGCCGGCCTACGCGAGTCTCGCCGGTGTCTTCGCCGCCAGCGGCGAGCTTGACACGCTCAACGTGCTGCTTGAGCACGCCGGCCAGAGCTTCGCCGACTTGCCCCGCGACGACGAGGATGAGAATGCGTACGCTGATACTGACGATAGCAGCCTGGATGCGCAGCTGGCGCGCCACGCGGACCAGGTGAACGAGTTCGACGACGCGTCGGACCTGCACGACGAGCTACTCTACAACGGCGTGATCAGCGGCTTCTCCAAGGCGCGCGAGGACCACTCGGAGCACATCTTCTCGTACCTCAAGCTCATGCAGACGCGCGGGCTCAAGATCAACGACTCGATCGTGCGCGCGAGCACGGACTCGTTCGTGAAGTTCCAGAACTGGGCGCTCATGCTCAAGCTCGCGGACTACGTTGACGTGAAAAGCCTACAGAACGCGGACCTGTGCTTCGGGGACACGATCTCGAAGCTGCTCGAGGCCGAGGCCTGGGACTGCGCGCGCCACTGGATCGCCGCGGCCCACAAGCTCGGCGTGCAGCCGCCGATCCGCGGCAAGATGGAGATTCTCAAGCACCTGAGGGAGCAGAAGGCCGACGAGTGGCGCATCGCCTACGCGCTGGCGCTCGAGACGCTGAGCTTCAAGCAGATGGTGGACGTGAACGTCGAGAGCGTGGCCGACGCCGTAGACATCTGCATGCACGCCGGCCGCTCGGACCTCGCCATGAAGCTCTTCGACCGCATGGCGAGCCACAACTCGCACCGCGCGCCGCGGGCCAACAGTAACAACAACAACAACAACAACAACACGAGCCCGCGCGAGGCCGTGAAGATCCCGCTGCGCATGTACAAGCAGACGGTGCTGGCGCTCATGCGCGAGCATACGACGGAGCCGGCGGCCTTCGAGCGCAACATCCGCAAGGCTGAGGCCGTGTGCGCGCAGATGCTGCAGCTCTACAGCAAGGAGCTGGACGGCGAGGCGCTGTCCATGGCCATCTCGATCAAGGCCACGGTCGGTGACGACGATGACGTCATGGCGCTCTTCGAGTCCACGCAGCAGCTCGGGCTCGAGCCAAATACCTACGCGCAGAACGCCGCGGTGGTCGCGTTCTCGCGCGCGCGCCGTGTGGACAAGGTGGTCGAGATCCGCGACCAGCTTCTGGCCAAGTGCCGCGAGGACGCGAGCTACGAGGTGGACCCGAACGTGCTCAAGTCGCTGCTCTTCTCACTCGCGATCTCGCGCAGCGACGACGCGCTCACGGCCGCCGTCACGGACTTCCCAAACTGCACGACCGAGCACGCCGTGGGCGCGCTGCTGCAGGCCAACCGCGTCGAGAACGCCGTGCAGCTATTCGACGAGAGCGTGTCTTCGGCCATGTTTGGCTCGCTGCTCAAGCGCATCTGCGATATCAAGCCGGGCCACCGTGAGCACGACCCGCTCACGGCCGCGGCGCTGCTGCTCAAGTTCGTGCGCTTCCACGGGCTCGAGGCCGTCGAGCCCGCCAGCCGCGTGCTCAAGGTGACCAAGGCGCTGGTGGCCTACGGGCACCTGGCGGAGGCGGGCCACATCCTGGGCCTGTACGCGGACCCGCATGGCGACGTTTTGCTCAAGGACATGAAGCCCTTCTTCCAGCAGGAGGTCATGGAGATGCTGCTCTACATCTACGGCGAGCAGAGTCAATTCGAGAACCTGGGCCAGCTCTTCGAGCGCAAGATCCTCGCGTTCCCTCTGAACGTGCGCCACTACGAGGTGGCCATGGAGTACGCGGCCAAGACGCGCGGCAAGGCTCTGGGGCTTACCAAGGCTGCGACCACGGAACAGGAGAAGGCCGGCGCCGTCCAGTGCCTCAAGCTCTTCGAGTCGCTGCGCCAGCAGTTCGTGAAACCGAACGGCGCCGTTTACTTCTTCGCGCTCAAGAGCTCTCTCAAGCTCAAGCTGCTCGAGTCCACGGGCAAGCGCGTGCTCGACGACGCGCTGAGCCAGGGCTTTGAGCGCATGATGTCCGCGGAGCTCGTGGCGCTGGCCGCCAAGGCGCTCTCGGAGCGCAAGAACGCGGCCCCGGCGGCTCCCAAGCGCCGTGGCGCCCCTCGCAAGACGCATCCTCAGGCTGAGACTGAGAACCCAGCAGCAGCGATGGCTACTGCTGCCACCGTTGAGTTCAAGGTGAATGTGGACGAGCTGGCACAGATCGCGCTTTTCTGCCACCACAACGGGCTCGAGGTGACGCCCAAGCTCGCCAAGAAGCTGCTGGCGCTCAAGGCGCATCTGCCCAAGAAGGCCGCCAAGGAGATCGAGTTCATCGCCCATTTGCTCGAGGACGAGGTGTCCACCAGCGACGTTGAGGTGGACACTGAAGCGTCTTCCAAGGCGAGACTGACAGCAACTGCTGCCGCTGGTTCGCGCTGGGGCGACCTGTACCTGTCGCCGCTCAAGGAGGACTAGAGAGAGAGAGAGAAAGTAAAGAGAGATCATCTAATGTATGTATATAGAGATAGACACGATAATGAGAATCTATTCCCCACTCAGAGTTGATATGAGCAATGGATGGTTGGTTTAGTAGCCGCTGGCCCAGTCCACGCGGTACTGCATAGGCTCGTCCTTCAGAAAAGCGTTGAGGTTGCTGACGAAGACCTCGGCCACGTCCTCTGGGAAGCTCTTGGCCGACACGTGCGGCGTCATGACCACGCGCGGGTGTCCCCACAACTTGCTCTCCTTGGGTAGCGGCTCCACTTCAAACACGTCGAGCACGGCCTGCGAGAGCACGCGCTGGTCCAGCAGCTCCACGAGCGTGCTCTCAGCGATGACGCTGCCGCGTCCCACGTTGATGAACACGGGCTTCTTGGCAACGCATGCGGCCATACGCTCATGCGTGAGCAGGTGGATCGTCGCCTTCGTGCTCGGCAGCACGCTCACGATGAAGTCTGCGGCCGCGAGCGCGTCCTCAAGGTCCGTCGTGACGCGGTCTGCGGACGCGCGGAAGGTGACGTCGGCGGCGTCGGCGTCGCTCACACAGCGCTTGAAGCCCACGACCTGGAAGCCCGCGAGCTTGAGCAGCTTGCCGATGCCCATGCCGATGTCCCCGAAGCCCAGGATGGAGACCGTAAGCGCGCGGAACGGCCGGTAGTCCAGCTCAACCTGTGCGTACACGCCCTGCTGCTGGAACTTTTTAGCGTCCAGGAACTTGCGCTCGAGCGCAATGATCCAGCTGGTGTGAGTCGAACGAACGAGAGCCATTAGCATTGGTCAAGAACACCACAGGTCAGTGAGCATGTGCCTTACCCGAGAACGTATTGCGCCATGGCAGTCGGCATGATACCTCCAGCACGCGTGACCTTGAACGACGGCTCATTCTCCCTCGTGACGTTGCTGAGCTCTGAGCCCGTGACCAGCAGCTTGTGATAGGCTTCCACGCCTGCGTACGTCGCCTGCACCCACTTGACGCCCTTGAAGAGCTGCTGCTGGTGCGCCGGCAGCGTCACGCTGGGCGTGAGGATCAGTGGCGCAAACATGTGCGCGTCAGTGAGCATGATGGGCGCGCTCTCGAGCAGCAGCTGCTGCTGGGCGTCGAGCTCCCAGCGCTTCGGCAGTGCCGTCTGCGTGGCGTCCGGCGGCGCCACGTCCACGATCTCGAGCTCGCGCGCGCGGAAGAGCTCGGCCGCGTGCGACGCCGAGCCGCGCAGCTTGTGGCGCACGGCCTCGCCCATGCCCTCGATGGACGAGACCACGGGCACGCGCAGCACGCGCTTTACAGTCGAAGAAGCTGTCGCCATTCTCGATGAGCTCCTTGGTGTCGAGTGCTTTGGAAGGATTTGGTGATTTTGATGAGCGAGCTGACAATGTGAGGCTGTCACGTGCGTTGTTCTCAGATCTGAGTCTGTCAGTTGACGTCACCTGTGGCGATTATCGAAAAAGACCGAGGTCAAGCGAAGCCGATCGAAGCAGCAGCGAGCGCCCCATGACGGTCCACGCTCCGCCGCCGCCCTCACCCGTTGCTGCTGCGGCTGTTGCCGATGGACGTGTGCTGCGCATCCCCGTGATCTCGTTCAAGGCGGGGCTCGTGGACGCCGTGCAGCGCCGTCTGCTCGCGGAGCCATCCCCCGCGTCGGAGCTCCTGCGGAACGGACAGCTCCAGTTCGTCGAGATGCCGCTGCCCAAGTTCCCGACAGCCTCGAACGACCCGGCGTCCAACCAGAGCGCAGAGCTCGACGAGGAGTCACAAGAGACGCAGTGGGCGCTCACGCCCGAGCAGGAGCAGCTGCTCATTGATGCGACGGTCGTGGTCGCCGACGCGCACCACCTGGCGCCGCTGTTGCTGAGCAGAGAGACCAAGATGCCTCGCGACAAGCAGCACCTGCTCACCAAAGTGCAGTGGGTGCAAGCCACGTACGCTGGCGTGGACAGGTACCTCAAGCTGTTGCTCACTTCGGATGGGGGCATTGAGGGCAAGGCGGAGAAGAGCGTCCCATCCTTCACGCTCACGCGCGCGGGGGCGATCAAGGGCATGGCGCAGTACGTCTTCGGGTGGATCATCACGCTCGAGCGCAAGTTCATCGAGGCCAAGATGTTCCAGGAGCAGGGCGTGTACGCCAAGAGCGAGCTCAGCTTCCGGTCCTACAAGGCGCTGACCGTGGGGGTGCTGGGCTTCGGCGCGATCGGCCAGGCGATCGGCCGGCTGCTCAAGGAGGCGGGCTTCCAGGTCACGGGTTTCAAGCGTCGACCAGCTGATGGCGATGATAACGAGGACGTTAAAGCCAGCGCGCATCGCGTCTCGAACGACCTGGCGGACGTGCTGAGCACCTCGGACTACATCGTGAGCATCCTGCCGAGTACGCCCGCCACCAAGTACCTGCTCAATGAGACGAACCTGGCTGTATGCGCTGCCAAGCAGCCCGTCTTGATCAACGTGGGTCGCGGCGACGTGGTCTCGGAGCAGACGATGCTGCGCGCGCTGGACAGCGGCCTGCTCTCCAAAGTCGTGCTCGACGTGTTCGAGACCGAGCCGCTGCCCAAAGAGAGCGGGCTCTGGACGCACCCGCGCGTGCTCCTCACCCCGCACGTGTCCGCCAAGTGCTTCGTGGACGATGTCGCCGACGTCTTCTTCGACAACATCAATCTGTTTCTCAAGGGTGAGAGTATGAACTACACCGTTGACTGGGCGAGTGGATATTGAGGTGTGAAGAAGTAACGCAGCCAATGGAAGAGTTCGTAGGATGCAACATTCATTTTTGGGTGGTTACGATGAGCTTTGGACAAGGCTGCAAAGCGACTGGCGAGAGAGCACATGGCTCGCTGTGACGCACGTTTGTAGGTTGCATGCTGCAGTGCACTTGCATCCCCCTGCTTACAAGCGCGCGGTGGAGTTGCTCTTGGTGAGGTCCACGACGAGCTTGCCGATGTTCTTGCGCTCGTACATGTAGTCGATGGCGTTGGGCACGTCCTCGAGCCCGAAGAAGTTGGACGGGTCCACGCCGGCGCTCAACAGACCCTGCTGCACGAGCATCGAGAGCTTGCGCGTGTGCAGCTGCGACTCGTGGAAGTAGTCGTTGAGGAAGAAGCCGCGCACGCTCGCGGACTTGCCCAGCAGCTTGGACGGCAGCGGCGTCGTCACCTTGGTCGCCTTGTGCTTCCACGTGGTCGAGTCCTGGTAGCCGGCGATAGCGCCGATCACGATGATGCGGCCCTTCTTCGCGATGTTGTTCACGCACGTCTCGAACATCTCGCCGCCCACGCTCTCGAACACGAGGTCCACGCCGCGCGGGTACTCCTTCTTGAGCACGTCGAAGACGTTCTCCTCGCGGTAGTTGATCGGGCGGTCGCATCCAATCGACTTGAGGTACTCCACCTTGTCGGCCGAGCTGCACGTGCCGATCACGTGGTTCCCCGCGAGCTTGGCGAGCTGCACGGCGAACTGGCCCGTGGCGCCGGCCGCCGCCGTGATCAGCACGGTCTCGCCGTGGGTCATCTGGCCCACGTACTCGAGCGCCATGGACGCCGTGAGGCCGCACACCGTGATCGGCAGGATCGACGGCACAGCCGCCGGCACTTTGATCAGCAGGCGCTCCTTGAGCACGATGTGCTCGGCGAACGCGCCGTAGGCTGTCATGTACAGTCATCCAATGCGAGTCAATTAGCCGTGCGGGCTCATAACGAAGGGCTACACAGCAAATACACTTTACAGAAAGGGGAAACATAAACGTACACATGGAGGCGACGGCGTCGCCCTTCTTGAGCTTCTTCACGCCTGGGCCGACCTCAATGACGACGCCGACTGTTGGTAGTGACAAGCACACATGTACACAACAGCAGCAGAGTTTAGCACAAGATCACTTTGCGACTCACTAACGCACACCGGCAGCAAGTAGCAACTGAACGCACCAGCCTCAAAGCCGCAGTCGAACGGCGGCTGCACGCCCGGGAGGTAGGCGCCGTTGGTGTAGTTGATGTCCGAGGCGTTGATGCCGACGTACTTGACCTGCACGAGCACCTGGTCGTTCTTGAGCGTCGGCAGCTCGAACTTGACGATCTCCGTGCACTCGCGGAAGTTCGTCGAGAGCTTCTTGCACACGATCTTGCGGGACTGCACCATGGCGGCTGACTTGTAGAGAGGGGGAGAGAGAGAGAGAGAAGGAAGGAGGGGGAGGCGTTGACTTGAGCTCTGCGCTGCGAAATCCGGACTGGAGAGAGACTGCAAGCAAGCGCGCGCGTCCGTCCGTCGTCGCCTGATAAAGCGCCTCGTGCTTGTTTACACATCCAAGTTGAACCACCGCCCAGGACATTTCTGCTGCGTTTGACGCAACCATGCGATTCGGACTTCGAAGGATGCGAACGGTAAGTACGAGCAGAATCGAACTTGGACAGATTCAAACAGTACTTTCAACCTCTGTCCTCCGTTAGGTACGATTCCAGATCGGCCGAGATTTCCTTTTGTTGCCTGCGTGCCGTGACGAGCTCAGGAGAAAGATGACGGACGAGGGCCAACGCCACTGGTTTGCGCCGTCGGCTGTCGGCACCGGCGCTAGCAGCAGCGCTCAAGACAATGTATCAGCACCACCACGAAGCGCCTCCTCTTCGCCTGCGCATGCTGCTTCTACTGCCGCTGCAAAGCCCACGTTCGACTGCAACATCTGCCTCGACACGGTCGCCAGTCCTGTCGTGACGCTCTGCGGCCACCTCTACTGGTGCGCACAGTAGTCTGCGAAGAGCTCTCTTTGTGAAACTGTTACGCTTACGAGCTTGATTCTATGGTGTGTATCTGTGTGATGTAGCTGGCCATGTCTCTACCAGGTACGTCGAGCATTTGCTCATCGGTCTTGCGCGTTGACGTCAAGTGACTTGTGAACTTTCTGCGAACGTGTAGTGGATGGAGTCCCGATCCGAGTGTCCAGTGTGCAAGGCCGGCATCAGCGTCGAGAATGTGATCCCCGTGTACGGCCGCGGCGCCGAGTCTGCGGATCCACGGTACGTGCAGTGCGCTGCCTCCCGCTGTCACAAGCTTCCGTTCAGACGCCAATGGTCGCTTTAATCCAACAGAACGCAGGAAATGAGCGAAAATGGTGTTCCAAGCCGCCCCCGCGGCCAGCGCCCAGTTGCCGAGCAGCTTCGCCAGCGAAGACCACGACAGGTGCGTTTCTGTTTTGAAGTGGAGGAGTTGCTTGACCATGCCATGCATCTGAAACGGTGCTGTGTGTGCTCACTATGGCGGTGGCTGACTGCAGTTTGGCGTGTTTAACAACAACCAGAATGGCGCGGCGTTCTCCATGTCGCCGACGATTGGCTTCTTCCCCGCGCTCTTCGGCATCCCTTTCGTACGTCACGAAGTCTTCCGGATGAATTCGTTCGTACGCGATGCTCGCTAACGACCCTATGCTCAACTGATGTGTGATCAGCTTCCGCCTGGAGCCGGCACGCATCGTCCGGACGGCACACCGCTGACGCCCATGGAGGTGCGCCAGCAGATGCAGCAGGCGTTCCTCTCGCGCCTGCTGCTGGTGGTCGGGAGCCTCGTCATCCTGTGCCTCCTGGCGTTTTAGGCTCGCTCATAGCCACCCAATTCCATTTCCCAAGACCAGGTGATGGAGCGTTACGTCTCCGTGCATGCCTGTTTTGTATTCCATATGAATGTATTCAAAC
>JAASFQ010001100.1:0-10180 GCA_023333845.1 Globisporangium polare | reverse complement strand
GACCACTCCAGCTCCTGCCGTCACTGTTGCAACGACCACTCCAGCTCCTGCCGTCACTGCTGCAACGACCACTCCAGCTCCTGCCGTCACTGTTGCAACGACCACTCCAGCTCCTGCCGTCACTGCTGCAACGGCCACTCCAGCTCCTGCCGTCACTGTTGCAACGACCACTCCAGCTCCTGCCGTCACTGCTGCAACGGCCACTCCAGCTCCTGCCGTCACGCCTACTCCTGCCGCCACGCCTTGCCCTCCCACTGCCTCTCCGGTCACAGGCAAGCCTTTGGACGTTGTCGTCACCCCTGCTCCCACGACGAACGGAGCCTGCCCGGTGCCGATTTCCGCCGGTGATGCCGCCAACGGCATGTACTCCTTCAGCGACCCGTCGTGCAAGACCGGAGGTCTCGGTTGCTCGGCCGATGGCACATGTCGTCAGTGCCGAGCTAAAGACTTTCCTCTATCGATGCACCTTGACCCGTGCGCCAAGTACGGGGTCACTACAACCAGTTCGGCGCTGAACATCACTCCTCAGCCGGTCGTGATTGTGACTGCCACTCCAGTCACTCCAGCTCCGATTGTCGCCGCGGCTCCAACTCCAGCGCCAGTTGCGAACGGGTGCAAGTCGACTGTGTCGCCAGGTGACGCAGCCAACGGCATCAATATCATGACTGACACGAGCTGCGTGACCGGCGGAACCGGATGCTTCGACAACGTCTGCCGCTTCTGCAAGGTGCACGACACTCTCCTCTCAGCTCACTTGAACTCGTGCTCCGGCGCGACTACAGCTCCGGCTACCCCCACGCCTGCGGTTGTGACTCCAGCCCCGGCTTCGACTCCGATTATCATCGGTGGATGCCAGCAGGCTATTGACCCAGGCAATGCCGCGGTTGGTATCAACATCTACACTGACGCGAGTTGCTGGAAGGGGGGCACTGGGTGCATCGACAACGTGTGCCGCTACTGCAAGAACCGTGACACTCCTCAGTCCAGTCACTTGCCAGTCTGCCCAACAGCAGTTATTGCTCCAACTCCAGCGACCCCAACTCCAGCGTATGGTAGCACCGTCCCCGCTTACGGCTCTTCTACTCCTGCTTACGTTTCTACCACTCCAGCTTACAGCACGCCAACTGCTGGACCGTACTCGGCTTCGACCCCGGCTCCTTCTCCTCCTGTTGTTTGGACCACCGCCCCGCCAGCGAGCGGCAACACGTGCACGCAACAGGTGTCGGTCGGTGACTACACCGCCGGCCTCACTTTCGCCACCGACGCCTCCTGTGCTTTGGGCGGCGTGGGCTGCTTCGGCGACATTTGTCGCTTCTGCAAGCGCTCGCCAGAGGTGCAGTCTTCGTACCTCCTCTGCAGCTCGATCGGTGCGAACAATGGAGGACTCACTGCCCCAGCAACTCCCGCCCCCGCGTTTACCATGGCTCCCCCGGCCACGAATGCTCCGACTTTAGCTCCCGGCGACGTCCCACCACAGGTTGGTGACACTGTCCCAGACTTGGTCCCAGTGCCCGTGACTGATGCTACCCCAACTCCAGTTGCTGACACCGTTTCACCGGTTCCAGACCCTGCCACTTCAGTCCCAGACCCTACAACTTCAGTCCCAGACCCTGTTGCGACGGTTCCAGACCCGATTCTCGCTGCTGATCCCACGACAGTCCCAGACCCAGTCGTAGCGGTTCCCGACCCAGTTTCTGAGACGCCGATCCCCGACCCAGTCGCTGAGACGCCGATTCCTGACCCGGTTATCGCGAGTGTGCGAATGGCCGCCAAGTCTGATTCGAGCCTCCCGCTGGAGTTCTCCAAGATCATGAAGGATGGCACGATGAAGTGGGTCGTCGGTGCTGCTGCGTGCGTCGGTGTCGGTGCCGTGGTCGCCATGCTCGCTCTCGCCACGAAGCGCGTCGTGCGCGCCTTGGGCTCGAGCGCTTCGGACGAAGAGAACGACGACGAAGAGGAGGATGTCGAAGCCCCAAGTGAGGAAGCCACGAACCTGACTTCCGAAGACTCGGTGATCATGACCCAGATGTAAAACTGCGTGCAGCAAGATGGCTGACTTTGGTTGGTTGACTGCGTGCGACTCTCTCTTCAACAACACAACCTGCGTGTCATCACCCCAAGGAGCAAGGACCCCGCCTCGCTCGACAAGGACCTGACTTGGCGCTTCTTCTTCTTCTTCGCTGCATATGTATTTGGTCGAGCTAGCCGTGGAGTTCCTCGCTAGGTCCAGTTCCCTGCATGCATTCTCCATTCTCTATCCTTCATTTATCGCCTGTATTGCAAGTAGTGATCGCCCTCGATTCCCGTTTGCAAGACGCTGCCAACGACCAGAAAGACAAGACAAACAACTCAAGAAACAATACACACTCTGGCTCATTCATCTCGTCTTTGTAGTTTTCTTGGATGAGCTCGAAGCAAATGTGATGCGACTCATTCTCCAAGGCGCTCCTGACTAAAAACACTAGTACGAACTGTTCGGCGTGCACGTCGACGGAGCTGCTATCACCTCCAGAGACCTCTGAAGTCGAGCATTCAACTCCGTCGGACATTTATTTCAGTGTCCCTTGCTGTGAAGAAGTGGGGTCCACAAGCGAGCTGTTGAACCTGAGAATATGCCATTTTCATACGAGATCGCCACGCACTTTCTTGATCATTTCGCTGACACTCTCCGTGGCAACTTGGCTCTTCTCCATTCTCACGAGTGTTCAGCCAGTCTCTCAAGCTGAAAGTGGCAGCCATCGAATCTCAAGGTCTTGGGCCGCAGCAGGACAGCAACCAGCGAAAACAATGGCTCTCCTCCAGCGCAGAACTCGGCACCTCCTTGCCTGCTGTGTAGTCGTGGTTCAAGTGTGCGCGTCGAATGGAGCAGTGCAAGCCGTCGTGACGCCAGCTGCCGCGAGATCTCGCTCAATGCCAACGCTGCAGGCGCTGTCCGAGACTGCCGATGGCGAAGACGAGGTCGCTTCTGATGCTGAAGCTAAAGGTGAAAGTGATCTGAGCGACACGCTTGCAGAGGTCTCCACAGCGGACGACACCGGTGAAAGGGTCTCGGAGGACGATGGTGATGAAGGCAACAGAGACGGCAGCAGCTCTGGGTCTGGCGACGGTGATCAAGAAGTCGCGGAGGCGGAGTACAGCACTCCTCCGCAGCAGCAGTGACTACCAGTGGGCATCCCTGCTCGCTGCGTGAATGGTGGCGACACCGAGTGCATCGCTGGCAGCTGTCGCCAGTGCCGACTCATCGACACACCACAGTTGCTGCATCTGAACGCGTGTCCGTAGTCGAAGCTCGTGTGAACCCCGAGTTCCCGACCTATAAGCTTTGAGCTGTGCAACAGTTGATCTATGGACTGCGTCAAAGTGGGGTGAGTACTTGTGAAGCGGAGCGAGCACCTCAGGCCTCCCCCCCTATCTGATTGAGCAGCTCACAACTGCACTTTGACCAGACTGGAGCTACAGTGAACAGGCATACAAGTTGATTCGAGGAGCATCGGAGCTTTAGCGCACCCACCTTTGGCGTGGCTTGTCGCAAAGCCCCACTGAGACTCAGTGGGCCTCGTGGGCTGTGTGGACTCCGCCAAGCAGGCTGAGGCCATTCAACAACGCAAATCGATCGCCTTCCGATGCCCAGCAAGGAGGTTCAAGGAGAGCAAGCATTCCGTGTGATGACGAAGGCGAAGTGGCAGCTAGTTTTGGCAGAAAATCCTTTTTTTGGAAGCAAATATGTCCCATTTGTATTTAATGAAATAGAAACGCGTTTCAACGTTTCTATGCTCGCTGATTTGGAGCGTGTCCAAGTGGTTCAAGCGAGCGTGTTTGTGGAAGCAAATGCCGATGCTGTAGCAGGAATATGCTCTGTAATGGGACCGGTTTTGACTTGCGTATAGTCCTACTTGAAAAGGAAGGAAATGCTGCAGGGGGCGACGCTGCACCAAGCAGCCAAAACCCTGCAACGCCACATCCTCACACACACACACACACAACCGAACAAGCCCCGCAAGCAACAAGCAACCAAGCAAACAAGATCACCATGGCCGCCATCCGCAAATACGTCATCGGAGGCAACTGGAAATGCGTACGTTCTTCTCTATCAATCTGCGTGTGTCTGTGTGTGTGCGTCTACATCCCTTTATACGAGAGTCCCTCTCACCGACCCACTGCTTGCTTGCTTGTTTGCAACGCAACAGAACGGCACCAAGCAGTCGGTGCGCGAGCTCGCGGACGTGCTCAACAAGGTGGAGATCGACACGGAGCAGGTGGACGTGATCGTGGCGCCGCCGGCGCTGCACCTGGACCTGGCGCAGCAGCTGCTGCAGAAGAACATCGCCGTCTGTGCGCAGAACGTGAGCCTCACGGGCCTCGGCGCCTACACGGGCGAGACCGCGGCCGAGCACCTCGTTGGTACGCCCTTTTTTGCTTGCGCATTTGCTTATCTACTGCATTTGCGCGATGTCGCTAATGACATCTCCTTGCCACTTGTGGGACTTGGTACTTGTTATGGGCAGACTTTGGTATCAAGTGGACGCTCACGGGCCACTCGGAGCGTCGCGCGTACTACGGCGAGAGCGACGAGGTCGTGGCGAAGAAGACCAAGCGCGCGCTGGACCACGGCCTGAGCGTGATCTTCTGCGTCGGCGAGACGCTCGAGGAGCGCCAGGCCGAGCAGACGCTCGACGTGATCACGCGCCAAACGCAGGCGCTCGCGAACCTCATCGGCGGCGCCGAGTGGGACCGCATCGTGATCGCCTACGAGCCCGTGTGGGCGATTGGCACGGGCGTCGTGGCCAGCCCCGAGCAGGCCCAGGAGGCCCACAAGAGCCTGCGCCAGTGGCTCGCGGCCAACGTCTCGGGCGACGTCGCGCAGAAGGTGCGCATCATCTACGGCGGCTCGGTCAACGGCAAGAACTGCGCCGAGCTCATCGCGCTGCACGACGTCGACGGCTTCCTCGTCGGCGGCGCCTCGCTCAAGCCCGAGTTCGTCACGATCATCGAGAGTGCCCAGTAAACAAGCCACTTTGGACACAGTACGAGTGAGACCACTGGCGGTTGATTATGATCGCCCATTGTGTCTGGCTTCTCTCTCAAATGCGCTCTATGTGAAGGAATGACATCCAACCAACCAACCTCGCCTAGCAAACTCTATATATTTCCAGCCTGTTGTTATGCACAAATGCTAGGACTACAAAGCAGAAGTCCCTCCACAAGAGCACCAACGTCGTCATGGTCCTCTCTCTGTTGGTGTGCACCAATCAAGCTACTGCTTCTGGTACATGAGGATGCCCTCGCGGTAGAGCGCCTTGGCGAGCTCGATCTGGTCGGCCGAGTCCTCGTGCGGCAGGTCGCCCACGCGGAAGAAGTCCGGGTAGCTCTGCAGGATGAACTCGATGCTCTCGGCGTCGTCCAGCTCGAACTCGAGCGGCGAGATGGGCGTCTCGTGGTGCTGGCGCGAGTTCTCGCGGCAGTGGTAGACCACGGCCTTGCCCTCCTCGATCACGAGGCGCACGATGTCGTGGCGCAGCAGCTTGAGCTGCGTGTTGACGTTGATCTTGAGCAGCGGGCTGTTGTCGCTCGTGCAGTTCTCCTCCTCGTCCTCGAGGCACGGCGGCAGGCGGTCCACCAAGAAGTTCTTGGCCATCTGGTCTGCCGCGGCGTCGAGCATGCCCATGGACTCGCTCAAAACGAGCTTGAGCGCGTTCTTGATCTGCTCGGAAAACTCTTTACGGCGTGCATCATCGGCCATGTCCGAGTGCATCACACCCATGTAGTTGAGGTAGTCGCGCGGCAGCGACCTGCGCAGACCCACGTTCGTATTGATCGCCGCGGCGATCGCTTCGGGCACGAGCACTTCCAGGAAATTGCCGGTCGTGTTCTGCTGACCGGTGGAGACCGTCACGTGCAGCGAGTGCTTGTCGACATGCGAGCGCGCCTGGTGGATGAAGCCGCGTGGGAAGTAGAGCAGGTCACCTTCGTCCAGGTCCACCTCGAGCACGGGCTTGCCGATCTCCTCGGGCTTGAAGTTGCCGCTCGAGAACCGTGGCAGCGTACTCGCGTCGTCCAGGGGCGCGTACACTTTCCAGTGCTTCGTGCCCTCGACCTGCAGCAGGAAGGCCTCGATGTCGTCGTAGTGCGGGGCGAAACCCTGCGTGCCCTTGGGCGTCAGGTACGTGTTCGCGCCAGCCATGCACCCCCACTCGCCCTCGAGGATCGAGAGCATCTTCCAGATCCCATCGCTGTACTTCTGCGGACAGAGCAGCCGCACAGAGCAGCCGTCAGCAAAGTGCTTCCAGACGTCCTTGGCCGTCGCCGACCCGTCCGGGTTGAGCGTCAGGCGCGTCTTGTCCACGTACTTGGTCAGGTCGATGTCCGCGCCGTACTCGAGCGTGTGCTGCTTGAGGATGCGATCGATCTCGTCCTTGCTGAACCTATAGACAACATGTAGATAAGCAATCAAATGGCGGCATTGGTGGCGTTAGACGATTGCTCTCATACTCGAGCCATCGGCAGTAGTGTGTTAAAATACGATGCTTATACGAACCATCCGTCGTAGTACTGCGGGGACTTGCGCTTGATCGCGAGCGGGCGCTTCTCCCAGTACTTGTCGTAGAACTCGCCGAGCGGCATGGGGAAGATGAGCCACTCGAAGAAGAGCTTGGCCTGCATCGCGCTGTGGATCTCCGTGTTGGCCGCGAGCTCGTGCGGCTCCATGATCTCATCCGGCGCCACCGCTGCCGTATTCGTTCATCCATGCAGTTAGCTACGTATAGAGATCATAGTGTGCACACAGAGATGGAGACACGCGCACGCACCTTTGTCGAGCACGAGCGGCACGTCGTCCACCGCCTTGGCGCTCGTCTTGCGCTTCTTGGCCGCGGGGCCGCCCTTGAGCTCGCCCTTGCCAGCCATCCTTGTTTGCTTGTCGTTTGATGCTTGCTCGAGGATCAATCAATCAATATCGGGTTATCCTATCGAACAATCGGATAAATCAATCTCCGATAGTGTTTGTGACTTTCGCCATTTAACCAAGTGTCTGCTTTTCAGGCGCTCCGCGTCAATGTATTCCAAGTTTCGATCGGTTTACTATTTGGGGGGTTGATTGCTCGCAACAAAATAGAAACGCTGACTCGGATAAAGTATGCTGGACGAGGATGACTTGTGCATATATATATTTATATGCTTGACCTCTTCGGCATTCGTTGACAAAACACTTTTTTTCTAAATGAGTGAGCTCGACAAACTGTGCGCGCTGACGGGGGAGGGCTCGGTGACTCCGACCGCGCCAACCAATGCCCTCCTTGGCACTGAGCGACCGCGCCTTGGTTGGTTCCTCTTACAGCCGAGCTGCCGGTATCAAGAGAGTGAGTCAGAGTCAACTTGGTTGGACGAGACAGACAGAAGAAAACAACATACATCCACGCAACTGCTCCAGCGCATGCTCGTGAGGTGCTCACAGACCGCAAGCGAAGACCAGCGAGCCCCTCGCTTCTGCTCGTGCTCGTCCGTTACTGAAGGCTTCGATCACCAAGGAAGCCCGTCCAGCAAGATTTCTCTCACCCACTGGCTCAAGGAGGTCGATTTGACTTCGCCAGCGAACCGTCATTTGTTCCATGAAGCAGTCTGGGAGGAAACCCCGACTCCCAGAGCCGCCTGGGTTAGAAGGACAAGAGGCCTCCAGCGGCGCTTCCGTGGAAAGCAGAGTCGAGACAGCTGAGAGTGAGCGCAAAAGAGATTTGACGAGGGTCTGGGCTCGAGCTGTCCGTTATCCATTCAGGCAACGTGGTGCATGCCGCTTGTTCAGGCATCAGACACAGCAGCGCTTGCATCTGGATACTTGGATGCTGAGAATGTGGCCATTCCAGCGAAAGGTTGCTAGTGGCGTGTCCGTTATTCAGACACGCACAGGTCAAAGGGCGACCGCTTATTCAGGCGAGCGACTGGCCACGATCGAAGTGGGTGTCGATCTTCCACGTCGAGATGACCGATGATTGATCTCCACGAAGCGACAACTCAGCTCGAAGGTTGACTCCAATTTGCAAAAGGCTGCGAATCGTCCGAGTCTGCTCAGGCTCGGGACGGTACCGAGTGCTGGTGCGGAGAATTTGCGCTCGCGGAATCATATCCCCCCCACACACACACACACGATTGCCACCCAGCCAAGCGCCATCACCACTGACAGCTACCCCTTCGAGGATGGAGCCCACGGTGACACCTGTGACGCCCTCGGAGGTGACGCCGACTTCGCTGCACTGCAAGCTCACGCTCGACAATGCTGCTGCTGGCACTGGCATTTGCTTGGACTCGAGCTGCGTCACGAAGCCTGGCATTGGGTGCATTGCGCAAAACGGACGCCGTTACTGCCAGTTCCGAACTACGGACACCTCGAAGCACCTTCCCGGTTGCCCGGCGACCGCCAACATTACACCAACGTCGGATTAGCGGCACCCATGCGCGCGGAGCTCGAGATTCCGTTGTAGCCAACTGGGAGCTGCATCGCCTCCCCTGGCAACTTTGTCGTCTGTATCTCGACCTTCGCCGACGCATTACCCAGCTGAGCTGGGCCAGTGACACTTTTGCTACCAGATGGATCTATTTGACTATCAGCATTCTACATCTCACATGCATTTCCAGGTCGAGAGTTCAACATAACTTGGAAATTGTTGGCCAAATTCCACACAAGAAAAAGGTGACCTCTATCCTCCACAGCGACGTCCTCTCAGGCACCACGCGCCAATATGCGATAGGGAGATTTTGTTTGTCGGCTTGGCTTTGCGTGTTCCTGGCCCCTTCCCCTGGGATCGTAAGGAATCTGTGTGGGGTCGTGAAGAAACACCCGACCCCCAGGGTCAGAAGGATATCAGCGCTGAGCTGCACCACCACCGGACACCGCTCCGAGCCGGTGAAGAGTGAGAGATATCCGCCTAAAGCCTCGCTTGCAAGGCAAGGGTGCAAACGAGGTGCTCTCCTGAGCTACATCCACTTCGAGGCATTGTCTTGTCTTCAGCTTGATCGTGACTCTGGCACTTGTCTGATTGCAACTTGATCACTCGCCTTCGGGCACTTCTCTTCGCCTACGGTCGCTTTAAATAACGGACACAGAGGCAGCCTTTCGCTTGCTGACGAGGTTCCACACGCCCAACCTCTCAGCAAACAAGAGTTCCAACTTGATCATAGCCTGGACAGGTATTTGCTTGTCTGAGCGATTCCAGAACAACCGCGTCGCCACGCACCCCTTCGCTTTCAATAACGGACTCAGCAACAACCATTCGAACCACTTTTCAGCCGAATCCTCGCGATTTCTTCAAGAGCCGCTGCCGCCGCCAACTCGCAGGCCAGCTTTCGATACACCAAGCGTCAGTGAGTGAGAGCTGTCCGTTACGAAGTTCCCGCGAAATCGGAAAGCGAATCCATAACGGACAGGCCGGTCGACCTTTCCGTGGTGGGACTGGACCAGAAGCCGTGCCCCTTGGCTGCAGGAACGACTGCGCCTTGCTCATTCCATCCAGCTCACTCTTCAATTCATCGGCGTGCGCGCACATCCAGCAGCAACAACAGCTCATCACCAGGAGATTCTTCCATCGGTCAAAAGCCAAAGAGGACCATGGTGAGGTCGGAGTTGTTCAAGATCCGCTCGTGGATCTTGCTCCTCACCCTGTGTGCCGCCAGCACGCTTGGTTCGCAATCAGCAGACGCCGCTGACAGTCCCAGCCCCAGTCTTGGGACGACATCGAGCTCGACGTCACAGTACTGCGACCTCTCGCCTGGCGATGCTGCTGCCGGTATTGGCGTGTACGCAGACCCAACTTGCGTCGGCGCGGCCCCTGGGGTCGGATGCTTCGAGAAGACTGGATGTCGCAACTGCCAGTTCCGACTCACTGACAACTCGAAGCACCTTATCGCTTGTCCATCGTTCGCGAACACGCTCAGTATCGACGGACCAGTGACGCCAGCACCAGTGCCCTCGACGCCCAACCCAGCGCCTTCGACGCCCAACCTGGCGCCACCGACGCCGAAACCGACGCCGGCAACCGGATTGTGTGTTACCTCGCCTGGCGATCTTGCGGTCGGTGTCTCGGTGTACGCCGATGCTACCTGCTTGACCGCTGGAGGCACCGGCTGCATTGGCACGAGTGCTTGCCGCAACTGCAAGACCAGGATCACTGACAACTCGAAGCATCTCCCAGAT
>JAASFQ010000110.1:0-44974 GCA_023333845.1 Globisporangium polare | reverse complement strand
GGTTGAAGAGGCGGTTCTGGTCGTTGATGTAGTCCACGTCCTCGCCCTCGTAGTGCTGGCGCCGCCGGCTGAACTTCTTGCGCGCCTTGATGCGCTCCTCCAGCTCTTGCGCCATGCGCTCCAGGTTCTCCTGTTGAGCATTAACAAATGAGTGCAAGGTCAGCATGGACGGTGCGTTATGTATGAAACGCATAGAGATAGATCTGCACGCAGTGCACTCACCTCTGACACGTTGTCGTTCTTGCCGTACGAGAGCTCGTCCTCGAGGTTGTTCATGTCGGCTGCCGCCACGACAATCGCTGTGGAGCCATCAGCACTTTCATCTGCATGCGTTGGCAGATTTGCGAGGCGCTTCTTGTATCCTTTAAACAGCGAATCCTAGCATACCGAGCAGCAACAAGCGATCTATCACGTGAGCCTGGTGCACACGACCCATAGAGGTCTCATGCATGATTCAATGCACACACACCTGGTTGAACACGTCCCAGCCGAACGCGGCCTTGCGCTTCTCCTTCTTCTCGTTCTTCTTGGTCTTCACCTCTGCTTCTTCGGCTAAAAACAACAACAAACAAAGGTGGGTTCAAGTCATCCGCACTCGGAATACTTGATCGAATGCGTGGTGAGCGTACCTGTTTCCTTCAAGTGCGCGGTTCCGCTTGTCACCTCTTCTTTCTTCTCCTGAGCATCGCAAAAAGAAAAACAACCAAACGCGTTCAGTCTCCCGCCATATTTGCGCGTGCACCACAAAATGCAGCGCTACTCAGTGACAGCAGACACGCATTCTATGCGCGTGGACACAGTACCTGTTTCCGCTTGACTGATTCCTCTTTCTTGGCCTTCTTGTCCTTGTTCACGATGCGCTCGTGCTCCGCGGCGACTTCCTAAACGGCAACGACAAGAGCGCACAATCGCGATGCAAGGCAATGGTTCAGTATTTCGCCCAGACGCAACAAGGACGCGGCCCAAGCCACAACCCACGCACAGCACATGCACACGCACCTGCTTGTTGGCCTTGCGCCCGGCGTTCACCTTCATGCGCAGCTCAAAGAGCTTGCGCTGCGCGGGAGTCATCTCGCTCTCGTCCGCCATGCTCGCTCGCAGTCTGTCTGTTCGGGCTTTCGTGCTTTCGGAGCAAAAGGAGGCAGGTGGTAATATATCCGCAAGATGTATACGTCCGAATTAGTGCTACTGGAAGGGAAAGTCGTATACGTCCGGTTAAAAATGAAAGCTGAGCAAGAATAATCAACTGATTTTTGTGCATTCTGCGGGTTGCTCGTATCCTGTCCGCTTGATGTATACGGCCAGGTGCTGGACCGCACACGCATTTGCTATACGTCCAATAGATTTGCTGATCTCGTAATCAAGCCATCTTGACTGGCTACCACACCACAACGCTTCGAGCACAACCCACGAGCTCTCGCTATCCGCGTCGACACACAAGCACACACAGCAGCATGGACGACGACTTCCTGGAAGAGCTGATCGGCGTGAGCGCCGCTGCCGTCGCGGACGTGAAGGAGGACCACCATGTGGTCGTGCAGGAGAGCTTCCTCGCCGTCGAGCGCGCCGTTCTTGAGACCAACAGCGCGCAGGTCGCGAGCGCGCTCGAGAAGCTTCTGGAAGCGGGCGAGGCCGCCACGACGAGCACGGCCGTGAGCGCGCTCGAGATGGCCAAGCTGGTCTGTGAAGGCAAGTATGCTGGCGTTGTGCGCACGAAGCGCGCGCTCCAGCTGCTTAACGCGCTCGCGCAGTTCACGGGCGTCGCGGCGCAGGGCGACAATGCGGAAGTGCACTTTTGCACGACGGTGACCCAGTCGCTGGAGCAGATCCTGCTGCAAGAAGCTGCGGAAGACCGTCTCGGAGCTGCCTACGAGGTGCTTTCCCTCGGTACGGCGTTCTTCAACATGTACGTGCAGGCGAACTACACGGGGCCAGCCTTTGAGAAGGAGCACCTGCGCGACATCAACGCGCTCATCGGCCGTCTCTTCTACGGCGACAACGAGCTCGTGGAGAAGAAACTGCACAGTGACTCGCTCGTGGCGCTGCAGGTGGACGGCGAGAGTCCTTTTTCGATCTGCGAGTTCCCGCAGTTCCTGCTCGTCGGACGCTGCCTGTTGCACTTTGTCGGCAACGCGACGCACAAGAACTGGTCGTTCGCGATCGGGGAGACCGGCACCGAGAGCGCTGCGCAGGACGTGATTTCGTCGCCCAGCGTTGGTCCGGAGCTGCTCGCACTCTTCAGCACGCTCAACTCAGCCACGTGGTGGAACGCGCGCGCGGCGGTGACCCACGAGCGCCTTCTGCTCACGCGCGAGTGCTCGAACACGCTCTGGTTCGAGGCGCGCCGCGGGTTTTTCAAGACCATGCGCAACACGTCGCTCTTCGACTTCAAGCCGTCCGAGTACCTGCGCGCGCGTCTGGATGTCGAGTGGGGGCTCGCGCAGAGCCACTTTGACAAGAACAAGCAGGGCAAGCGCAGCTTCGAGCAGGCCAAGGAGACGAGTGGTATCACGGCCCAGCTGAGCGGGTCCATGGGCAAGCGCACCAAGTTCCAGCAGAAGGCCACGGCGCAGATGGTGCTCTTGGCCGCGTCCAAGTACCCGCCGACCGACGGCGCGCCGTCCGTGTACGCCACGGCGGCCGCTGCGAGCACGCACCCGGACTTTGGCGGCAAGATGATGCAGGTGGAGATGGACGAGGAAGGGCTGACCGAGGAGGAGAAGGAGATCCAGCGCATGGTGCGCGAAGGCGAGGCCGCGTACCGCGACATCAACCTGGACCAGGTGGACCAGGATAACATCCTGTACGAGCACATCGCGTTCGAGGACAAGTCGCTGACGGAGCAGGGCAACCTGCAGGTGATCGACCAGGTGATCCTGCTCGCGCTCTGTCTCGACGTGAAGAACAGCAACGCGAACGATGGGCTCACGCGCGAAGAGATGTTCCCGTACATCACGCGCGTGCTCGAGAACCCGAACAACTGGATGGTCTACTCGACCGGTCTGCTCGAGCGCGCGTGGCTCGAGTGCGAGACCTCCAAGCGTCGCGAGCGCGCCATCCTGCAGATGCAAGCGCTCGTGGACCAGCACACGACGCGCCTCACGATCACGCAGAACACGCTCAAGTCCATCGAGGACGCGGCGCCGGCGAACGAGCGCATGCAGTTCGTGCACGCGCTGGCGTTCCCGCCGCGCTACGCGCTCAAGCGCGACCTGGCCGAGCGATACCTGGCGATCGGTGTGATCCAGTCCGCGCTCGAGATCTTCGAGGAGCTCGAGATGTGGGACGACGTGGTCAAGTGCTACCAGATCCTGGACAAGCCGCTGCGCGCCGAGAAGCTCATCCGCACGCGCCTGGAGATCGCGCCGACGCCGTACATGTGGTGCTGCCTGGGCGACGTGACGCAGGAGATTTCCCACTACGAGACGTCCTGGGAGCTCTCGAAGCACCGCTTTGCGCGCGCGAAGCGGTCGCTGGGACGCCACTACTTTGAGAAGGGCGAGTACGAGACGGCGATCGCGCACTATGCCAAGAGCGTGGAGGTGAACCCGATGAACACGAGCGCGTGGTTTGTCATGGGCTCCATGAGCATGCGGCTGGAGAAGTGGGACCTGGCGCTGCGGTCGTTCACGCGCGTGGCGCAGCTCGAGCCGGACCACGGCGAGGCGTGGGGCAACATCGGTTCGATCCACATGCGCAACCACCGGTACTCGGAGGCGTTCTCCGTGCTGCAGGAGGCGCTCAAGCAGAAGCGCCACATGTGGCAGATGTGGGAGAACTACGCCGTGTGCGCCATGGAGACCGACAAGTTCGGCGAGGCGATCTACGCGATGCACCAGCTGCTGGACCTGCGCGGCAAGCATAAGCGCCCGATCGACCACGAGGTGCTGGCGTGGCTCGTCGAGGCGATCGTGTACCCGGAGAAGTACAAGACGCTCGTGGACGACCTGCAGGTGGCGAGCGACGAGGCGAACGCCGTCGACCTGGAGCTCGAGGGCGAAGAGGAGGTCATCGAAGAGGAGGAAGACGACATCGCGGACCTGGACGAGGCTGCGGTCGCCACGGACAAGACACCGCCGCGCTCGAACTTCAACTTCAAGAAGCAGCTCGCGCTGCTCTTCGGGCGCATCACGTCGATCACGACCAACAACGCCAAGATCTGGCAGATCTACGCGCACTTCAACGACGGGCTCGCGCGCAAGGAGAAGGCGCTCGACTGTCGCCTCAAGCAGTGCCGCGCGCTGCAGAGCGCCGGGTGGGAGCAGGACCAGGCGCGCGTGCAGGAGCTCTGCAAGGCCGCCGTGCGCCTCTCGGAGGACTACGTGAGCGAGGGCTCCAAGAAGTCGCTCTACGCCTGCCGCCTCTACATCCGCGGCGTGCTCAAGAAGGCGCAGGTGGACTACGCCGCGCTCGAGGAGGTGCAGGCGCTCGCGGCCACGCTGGAGCACGTGAACGAGCTCGAGAAGCGGCTGTAGGAGTTGCATAGATTATAGGGAGCGCAGTGGCGGCATAAAGAGGTTTACAACGAAGTGCATCAACCAGTCCACATTTGAAATTCGCGCTCAGTTGGCGAGCTGGTCGCTTTCTTTCGACCACGGTCACGACGGGGCCGCGTGCATGTTGCGCGGATGCACGCAACATCAACTTTGTTTTGCATGTTTACGAAGCTCGTCGCGTGGGTTTTGCGCAAGGAGAGAAACGGCACCTTGTTTGTATGTCCGGACAAGCAAGCGCCATGTTCGAGCCGCGTCACCAGCAGCAGTTCGGCGTGGAGGTGGCCGAGCGCGACCGGGGTCGTCGTGGCCGTGCGCTGCCTCTTCTGCGCGCACCTGGGGCATCCGAGACCGCTTTGCGCCAGCGCCGCAGCAGCAACCAGCACGAGATTGCCAACATCAGCGCTGCGAAGATTCTGAACGGATCGCTGGGCCCGCAGGGGACTGGCCCGGATGCGTCCTCGTCGCGTCGTCGTGGCCCCGGACACCTACAAGGTGGGGCTCCTTCAACTGTCGCTGCAGGAGACCCGAACGCGCCCGTCAAGCGAGGCCGTGGACGCCCAAGAAAGGACGCATCGGCTGCGCCACCGGCCGCGCCAGTGAAGCGACAGCGTCTTGCCACAGGTACGAAGTTGGTGCGAAGCGACATTTGGAATTCGATTACGGGGTACAAACTCCAAGATTGTTTCATTCTCCCTTTGATGCATTTCAGCATCAACGCCGAACAACAATCACAGCAACTGGTGCTGCTGTTGCAGGCATGACTTGAGTATCTAGGGCTGCAGCTGCTGGCGTGGCTTGAGCAACTGGTGGGACGAGAGTGCCTGGCGCAACTGGTGGGGTCTGGTTGACTGGTGAGACTTGAGTGAGTGGGGCGACTTGAAGAACTGGAGTGATTTGCTCGACAAGGCGCAGAACTGCATCTAAAACTCTCTGGGATACGATGAGGGACGCGTTGTTCTGCAACGTGATGAAGTGTTGGGACAAGTCCGACGAGCCCGGTGGGGGAAGTGGGCGAGAGTCAGGAGGCGCATGTGGCACAATGGTGGGCGAAGAGAGCGTGCGGTCTTCAGGCTGAGGCGCGTGGCCGATGTCCGAGCGCAATGAATCGTCATTGTAGTCACCGCCATCATACCCGTACGACCCATTAGAGTCCTAGTCGCCGCCTTGTGACACGAACACACGCTGCATGCTTAGCGCCGTGCTTGGTATCGTAGCCAGTGTCGTGGACGCTGTCGTGGACGGTGGCATTGCCGGCGGCGTGGACGTTGATGCGGCTTGTGCAATAGCCTCGTTGGCCTTCCTCGAAAACGATAGCCGTTCTTACGAGCCACTGATGCAACCTCTTTTCCGCTCAAACGCGCACGCACCCCCTCGGCGCGAGGTGGCGAGCGACGAGAAGAAGTTGAAGTTCGATTTCAGCCTTTCGAAAGGGATGCATGAGCGTATGCTTATACGCTGCCGTTCGCAAGGATAGACCGCCTTATCGTATTGAAAATGTATGCGGATACAAATCCGGTATGTTAAGGCGGTCTATCCGTAAAGGATGTTGCTTACGAACGCTTGTTCCACCCACCTCGAAAACATACAACCCGGCAACCCAGTTTTCGCGAAGCGAGCCGTTATAATAGACAACCCTACCCTCGTCGCGGCGTGCTGCATGAACCCAGTTTTCGCGAAGCAGCTCCCAAACCCCCGGGTTGTTTTAATACTCCCGCTCTTTGGTTTTCAAATCACGCGCTTCGGTTTTCAAATCACGCGAGCGAGCTGCCTGTGCGCCATCTTTTCGGCCAGCCGCATCAGACAGCGCTCCGCCAGCAGCAGACAGCAGACAGCCAGCCAGCCAGCCAGCCAACACCAGCATGGTCCAGCGGCTCCGGACCGCCCGGAGGCTCAGCGCCCCGCTCTCTCCCTCGACGGCCAAGGGCGCCTCGAGCGCCGTCCGCGTGGAGAAAGCGCTCACGCGGCGCGGGAAGCGCACGGCGGACGCGCTGCTGTGCGCGTCTGTGCAGCCGGAACAAGAGCCCGACAACCAGGAGGACGACGCGGTGAAGAAGGAGCTGCGAGCCGCAGAGCGTGAGACCGCTGATCATAGCCATGCTGCTGCCGCTGACCTGACGAGTGGCGATGAGCAGCACCAGGAGAAACAGGAGGAGGAACTGGCGAGCGTTGCGGAGCGGAGCTCGGACGCGACACTGCTCCGCGAGGCGCTCGAGCGCGACGCGCAGCGCAAAGTGGTGGGATGGCGGCCGTTCGAGCTGCCGTTCTCCAGACACGAGCTCGAACTCATTGAGGTAAGATGCTGAACCTGTGTGCGGCGTGTACCTTCTTGATCTATGTCTCACAACGCGTCACTCCCTATCTGTTTGTGTGTCGATCGAAACGCAATTGCTAGGCGCGCAAGGCGGAGCACCGCCCACCGCCGTACGGCAAGATCGCCAAGTGCGTGTTCGTGTCCAAGTCGGCACCGGGGGCTGACCTGCCCGTGCACAAGTGCAACTGCTTCGCCGAGACGAAAGTGGTGACGACAAAGCGCGAGACGCAGATCGCGAGCACCAAGGCGCTGCTTGCGAACGGTGGCAAGCGGCGACTGCGCGTGAAAGGCGCCACGGCGGCCGAGGAGGCGAAGAAAGTGGTGCTCTGCGGCGAGAACTGCCACAACCGCATGCTCTTCATCAGCTGTTCCGAGGACACGTGTTCGGCGCCCGACCCGAGCATGTGCAGCAACCGCGCGATCACGCGCAAGGAAGTCAAGTGTGTACCTATTTGTCTGTCAGTGTCGAATACGGTGCCTTCCTGTAGGTCGCTCACTGAGGTTCATGTTGCTCTTTGTTGTGATGTTGTCATTGTCACGAGCAGATCCCTGCGCGTCGAGTACATTCCCGGCCCGGGCTTTGGCCTCATAGCGAACGAATCCGTCAGCAATAACGACTTCGTGATCGAATACGTCGGCGAAGTGATCGATGACGAGGAGTGCGAGCGCCGCATGATCCAGTACCGCGACCGAGGCGAGGTGCGCTTTGTCTATAGGCTCTGAATGCGCGTTTAAGTGGACCTTGGTGTCGTGAGATAGCCTTATGCTCATGCTTTAATCCTGTTCATGCAACTGCAGACCCACTTCTACATGCTCGAGCTCGACAAGGACACGCTCATCGACGCGCGCTACCGGAGCAACGAGTCGCGCTTCATCAACCACAGCTGCGACCCGAATTGCCAAACCCAGAAGTGGTGCGTCAGTGTCAAATTGCCAATGCGCTGTGGTGTCTGAAATGGGACTGACCGTGCTGCTTTGCGAATGTGTCTGCGCGACTAGGAACGTCGATGGCGTGCTGCGCATCGGCATCTTCGCGCGCCGCAACATCCAACCGGACGAGGAGATCACAATAGACTACAATTTTTCGCACTTCGGCGAGGCCGTGGACTGCAAGTGCGGCTCGTCGGCGTGCACGGGGAAGATCGGCCGCAAGCGCTCGGAGATCAAGGTGCTCAAGGGCGGCCCGCTGTCCGCCAAGGCCAAGCAGCAGCAGCTCGAGGCGCAGGAGATCGTGCCGCCGGAGATCGAGCGGCCGATCCGCGTGACGTCGCTCGCGCTGCTGAAATCCGCGCAGGTACGCATGTTGCGAGTGGGCAAATGGTTTGCTCGTTTACTCGAAAGTGTTGCTAACCGTTCAGCCTTTGTCGTTGACTGTGCTTAGCTCGAGAAGGAGTGGCTCAATCTCTACGGCTTCAACAAGAGACGGCTCTTCTTCAGCCACGCCAAGGCGGCCAAGAAGATCAAGAGGGAGGACGTGCGCGCGGAGATCAGCTCTGCTTCCAGACTTTCGCCCACGGCCTCGTCGTCGTCCTCCAGCAGCCCAGTGTCCGAGTGGTCGTCCACCACGGAAGAGGACATTGACGCCCCAGAAACGACAGCAGCGCAGCGTCGACAACTGCAAAAGAGCGGCTGGTACGTGCGCGTGAAAGAGGGCAAGCACCTGCCGGAGATGCGTAAGCTGCACAGCTACATCTGCGGCGGCAAGGCCGACTGGTCCAATGACCTCGCGGGCATCGCGCGCAGCAAGAAGTCTGCGAGCACGAAGGCGACGTCCGCGAGCCAACTGGAGACGTTCAAGAAGAAGCGCATGAGCCTGTTGGAAGCGCGGACTCGCCTTTTTCGAGGTACGGAGAACAGTGTTTTCGCTCGTTTGTGCTCATCAAGCTCATCACCACTGTATATGTACTGCAGACCTCATCTCATTCGCGAACGGCACGTCCAAGTGGAACGAGCGCATCCCGTCGTCGCGCTCCTTAGACGCCGAGCGGATCTTCCGCTTCATTGAGCAGACGAAGAGCGGCCAGCGCTTCCACAACAAGGATCTGGTACGTCAAGTTGGACCTGCTGGCACATGGATGCCTTTTATGCGAGTGGTTAAACGAAACGCGTGCTGACGCGTGTACGCAATTTCGCGCTTGTTGGCTGACTTCAGAACGACCTCAACGAAGACGCGTGCCATCGCTGTGGGCTCAGCGGCGAACTCATCTGCTGCGACGGATGCCCCGCTGCTTTCCACCTGTGGTGCGATCCTGAATGCCCGAGCTGGGTCTCCTTTCCTGCCTCCACGGTCATACTAAACTTAATGTACATGTGTGCCTCACTTGCTATCGTAGCTGTACGAACCTGGTGATGGTCCCGCCGGCGAACGTCAACTGGTTCTGCTCCGAGTGTACGAAGCCGCGCCAGCAAACCTCCAGAGGACAGCCGACCGACGCCAACGCAACCACCACAAGCGACGACGGCGTGGCTCGCCGCCAGTTGCGCACGCACGCGGCGCTGCTCGTGCCGAGCCTCAAGCGCATCTTCCACTCGAACGCGCAGCAGAAGGAGCTCGGGAAGAAGAAGTACAAGAAGCGCGCCAAGCCCGTCGACCGCTCCTACCGCCTGCTCGAGAACATGCCGCTGCCGGCGATCGCGGACAGCGACGGCGAATGATAACCAGAGAGCCTTAAGCACGCACACATGACCATGAGAAGCCTCAGCGCCGTCCATAGCCTACCTGTCCTGCTACAAAGAGCGTTTTTGATTGCCTAGAGAGAGAAGAGAAGAGAAGAGTGTCCTAACGCGAAAGAATAACGCCACGAATTGTCCTAAGATACTCAACCGCTTCCGTGTTTCTTTCGTTATTGCTCGTACACTTTGGCTGGCACCGGCCCCTCCACCTTGTCTTTGAGGAGCTGCTCGCTGTCTTCCTTCGCTCGCTGCATACCACCAACATATACACAACCAGTAGTACATACAGCACGTCGCAGTTAGCAACGCAAGCGAGCCAGCCCTGGACGCAATGTCATCGACGCGTCTCGTACCTTGAGTGCCGTGACGAGAGCGGCATACGGGCCGGAGGACTTGAGCGCCGGCATCGACACGCCGCCGTCCATCTTGCCCGAGTACGAGTGATTCTGACGCTCTTCTGCGCTCGCTTGCGTCTCATACTCGCTCGACGACTCGGCCTCGCTCGGGAAGCTCTCGAACGCGTGCACCTGCTCGCCGCGGAAGCGGTACGTCGCCTTCATGCCACTCATGCTTGCCTGCTGTGTTTGGCAGAATGAAATAGCGATTATGAAAAGGATGCAAAGCGACCCTCTTTATATCCCTCAAACTATCCAGCCAATTTCTGCTCCATGAAAAGGTTTTCGAACCAAAAAAGAAAGAAAGACGCCAGTTTGGGCAACGAAGATGGCGAATGTGACGAGCCTGAACACGCTGCCGCCGCCCTTGCTGGCGGACCCAGCGACGGCGCCGCACGCCGTGCCGGAGCTGCGCATGCTCAAGCTGCTGGACCGCCAGTCGGGCGTCTGCCTCTTCACGGAGCAGTGGAAGTGGCACCCGCACGCGCACCCGGAGGGCGTCGACGCGCTCGTGCAGTCGTTCACGCAGTTCGCGCGCGAGATCGACGGCGGCGGTGCGCAAATATATGCTTGCAAGCAAGCAGGGCAATCGCGCTTGAGGCGGCTCTTATGTACGCTGCGTATGGGTGTGCTGACTGGTTAGCTGTGCATATGTGAATGCCCGCAGAGGTGATGCAGGTGCACTTCAACCCGACGAGCTGCAAGAACGACCCAAAGTTTGCGGACGACCGGCGGCCGAGCAGCGGTCCCATGCAGTTCATGGTGAGCCACAGCGTCATCCTTTGATCGTGTGTGTTCTGCATGCAGGCTAATTGACGTGGTGCGAACCTGTCCTGACCTTAATATGCAATGTCCAGTCGACTGCCGGCGCGATCACGCTGATCTCGACCCAGACCGCGGCGGTGCAGGCCGTACTCTTCCACGACCGCACGGTCTCGGAGCCGCTCGCTGCGGCGTTCAAGGCCTTCCTGCAGCAGCTCGTGCAGCGCTTCGACCAGTTTTTCCACGATGAGCTCGTGAACCTGCGGCCGCAGCTGCAGCCGAACGCGACGCTCTCGGTCGAGCAGGTACTGGACGACCTTCTCTATCGAACTGTGTCGTTATGATTTCGTTCATTTTCATTGATTTACTTACTCACCCTATTTGATTGTGTTTCCTCTGTGTGTGCTATACCACCGCGTGTCTTCTTTCTGTTATGCGCAGCAAACAACGGTCCTGAGCCAATTCGTGCAGTTCAAAGCCGAGCTCGACAGTCACCTGATCCCGGAGCTCCACGATGCAATCCCAAAGCTGTGAGCGAGAAAGACGAGTATCCGTTCAACCAGCTTCTTCAGCTCTCGTTCGCCGTCTTCTCGATCTCTTCCAGGAAGTCCAAGCTTCGTTCTCTAAAGCTCCATCTCAAATCACCACTGCGTCGCTGTCACAGCAGTACCCCCACACTCACTCTCTCGGTAGCGCAGGAGTCGACGCATGCGTCTACTTGAAGATGACGGAGGATGTCGGTCATTCATCCAGCAGATCCGTAATATACACGCAGGAAGCATTCGAATAAAATACATTCCAACAGCATGCGCGCTTTGCACTGTGTTGACTGGCTGGCTAGTCGAGCACGCTCTTCTTCCGCGGGTCGCGCTGCGCGAGCGGCTTGTCGCCCGCCGTGAAGCCCCAGACCTCGACGTGCACGCACGAAAACTCTGGTGAGCTCGTGAGCGGCCGCGAGGCGAACGTCTCGCAGGCGCCAGTGGACCCGGACGACAGATCATTGTCCTGGTACCGACAGACAAGAGTCGGTCAGCCGCAACAACAACAACACATCCTCAAAGCACAGAAGGCAAAACGAAACTTACCAGGAACAGCCCAAAACTGCCACCACCGCCCATCACGAGCGACTCTTCCGAGCACAGCATAAAGTAGTTGTTGCGTCGGCTCCACGGATATTTCACGAACCCCGAGCTGCTGCTGCTGCTTGTTGTCGTGGTGTTCGCGCCATCACCACCAGACCCAGCGCCTTTGTGGTTAAACGAGAACAGGAACGTCTCGCCGTTCCCGTAGTACTGCGTCGCGCGATGCCACTCGTCCGACGCAAACCCACCAAACACGTTGCCCTGGTCATCCTTGATCACGAGCAGAGTCGGACTCTGTCCTCTTGAGAGCATCAGCAGCGTGTGCAGCGACGACCCATTCGCCTCGGTACTGTACAAAAGGCACCACCGACACAGTTGACACGTGATCGACACGGCGTTGTCCAGGTGCGCGACCTGGTCAAGTGTCAAGATGCTCGACGGGCTCATCAGCTTGGTCTTGTAGTCCTCCGGCCGGAATGTGAACGAAGGCTTCTTACTTATCCGCGGCGGAGACGGTGGAGCTTCGACCAGTGGCAGGGTACTCGATGCTTCGTCTTCAGTCGACCCGCCTTCCTCTTCGTCGCCGCACGGCGGATCCGTCAACAATTTCCAGAGTTCCTCCCACTCGTTCCGTACATCTTCGACCGAGCTCGGCGATTTCTTCAGGATCTCGTCGAGCTTTGCTTCAGTGTCACAAAACACGCGCGTGAAGGACGCTTCCTCGGGGTTCAGAGAGCTCCAGATCTGATCAAACATCCGAAACATGAGGTTGAATAGCTTGTAGAAGTACGCCTCCTCATCGAAAAGCTCCCAGAACGGCTCGACCGAGAGCGCGACAATGTTGATGCTCGGGTCCTCAGGAGACGGACTGAATTCAGTAAGTACCACAAAGCGCGGTGGATGAGAGTTAGCACGCGGCACTTTCAGCTCACAACACACACAGATCACTTACACGAGCTTGAGCAGGTTGATCAGCGACTTGCAGATCGCAGCCGAGACGAGCCCTGCATCGTACGTCGGTGTGTCCGATGGAAGCGCGCGCGTGTACAGCATCTGCAGCACATCCGAGTCGTTCTTGAGCATGTGCGCGACCGATCGCAGCAGCAAGACACCTCCTTTTTCAAAGTTGCGCAGAATCGTCGGGCGATTGAAACCGTGCGTCTCCCATGCTTCGACGACGGCACGGTCGAACGTTCCATTCAGCGATCCTGCCAAGCCGTTGATCGAGATGTGCTGCATCTGCTGGAACGGATTCGAGGTCGTGACGGTCTGTCGACGTGCGCCAACGCCGATGTGGGTGCTCGTGCCGCTGGCGGTTCTGTAGTTTGCAGTCGTGTGTGTGGTTGTGCCACTTGCTGTCCTGGATTCAACTGGTCCGGGTACTAACGGTGGAGTTGCTCCCGTAGACTCGGAGCCGGGAAGAACTGCATCTGGCGCTAGGATCTCAGGCATCGACACTCGGTGGCGAATCGGCGATGCGACTTTCGGGTGCGCAATTGACGATGTAAAGATGCGGTCCGAGTTATTCACCGACTGCTGCGAGCGCAACAAGTCAATCTGTCTCACGTTGTCCGTGAACGCCTTTGTGATCTCCTCCAGGTACTGCTTGTCCGACATGAAGTTGACCTGGGGCTTCATCTTGAATAGCTGATAAATTGACAAGAGCGCGTCTTTCTTTGCCTCGAGTCGTGTCAGTGCATCCGAAACCTGCACGCGGACATCCTGGAAGATCACATCGTAATGCTTGATCATACGCTCGACGACCTGCGCGCCAACGGCCGCATATCGCACGTCCTGATACTGCGAGTGGTTGCTCCGCCGCTGTCCCGAAGGCCCCTTCGACGGTTCTTTCTTGAACGCGATCACCGGAGCGAGAGTCGTGGACGCAGTCGCGATGTCCAGACCATTCTGCTCGGCGTGCTCGACCAGAAAGTGCATCATCGAGATCAGCTTCTCGAGCACAAACTTGCAGCAGACTGGCAGATCCTGAACCAGGCACGTGATGTTTCGAATGCTCGCGTCTTCGTCCTTCAGGCGTCCGGACGCGATGAACGCTTCGTACTTGTCTGATGTCAGCAGTGGCTCGGGTAGGTTCTTGAAAAAGTCCATCAGCAAAGCACCCGCGCCAGGTGCGTCGAGGTCAGGCGGTAACGCTCCATCAGTCTCGACAATTTCTCGAAGCTGGTTGATGTGAACGTTCAACACTGTCGTGCGGAAGAGGCGAGGCGCGTCCGGGTTCTCCATGAGGAAGTCGATGCAGTCCTGCACGAGGTTTGGGATCGCGAGCACTGGGTCGATCAGCGCGAAGCGCGAGTGGTACGGATTCTTCGCAAGATACGAGATGCCGACGCCAAACACGTGCTGCCACGGCTTGATGCCTTTGTGGCGGTGCGGGAAGAACATTGACGAGACTTCGACAAACTCTTCATCTGCGATGCCCGAGTCAGCGAGGACGACGCCTGAGAGCCTGTCAGCGGATACTGTTGCGACTGCTTCGGCTGCTGCTGCTACTCCTGAGCCATTCGAAGCGTCTGCTGCCGCTGCTCCGGTTGCCATTGCGTCATCTCCACTTCCGCCTGGAGGTCCAGCGATGGGGACAGTGGCGACTTCTTTCGGCTCGACGGTGACGAACGGGTCATCGTTCACCCGAATCGCAAAGTGCACGCTGCGCACATCCATCACCATCTGCAGAAAGAGCCCCATTCCTTCGCAGCAGCGCATCAGCGCCCACTCTTCGTAGCTCGACCGGATCACTTGGTCGCACTGCACCGAAAAGATGAGCTGCCAATCAACAAAACCAATTAGAAATCCAAGTCAGCCACTAAATGCCACACATCTCACAGCCCATAAAACGTTGCACCGTACCAGAAGCGTCGACTCGAGCGAGTGGTTGTTTAGCGCAATCTTGAGCCAGCAGCGCTCTTTGCCCTCATCGGTCTGCCAAATACACACGTTCCCATTATAATCGCGTTTCCAACCTAGAGCTCATTTAAGTAACAGCACGGCAAATAGCACTTACGTTCGACAGCAACGCCGCGTTCTGGATCGACTGCACGAAGTCTGGCTCGTCGACCACGAGCGAGCTCGAGTACAGTACGTTCCACAGTGAAATGTCCTGGCCACTCTGAGGCTTCAGCCCCAGCTTGAGACAGTTCTCCAATGCAGCACCTAGAAGAAGAACAAATAAACAACAAACATGCCATTCGCACAGATAATGTGAGCAAAACAAGCGACTCGACCAGAAGCGGTTCATGCAGGATGCGCACGTACAGTATTCGTGGACGCACGGGTCTTCCTGGGTGAGGATGACGCACTTCTCGCTGTCTTTCGTCGTATCATTGGCTTCTGTCCTGCCTCCTGATGGTGTCGCCACGGCTGCGGCGCCCGAGTCCGTTGTTGCGTCGCTGCTGTTCTCCTCTCCTGCAATAGCTGCCTCTTTCTGTTCGCCACCTTCTCGCGCTCTGCTGTCAGTGAGAAGCCGCTCGTGCGCCATCTGCACCACGTCCAGCGTCACTTTCTTCATATGCGTCTGCACACACAACACACCACATGTATAAATGCAGATCCATCAAGTCACCGTCAATACACACCAACAATCGCACCCACGCTAATCGAAACGAAGACTCACCAGCGCGTCGAAGCGCAGCCGCAGCGAGTCGTCCTCCTTGCCCTCGAGCTCGAGCTTCATCGAGAGCCAATGCGTGAGCTTGCCCAGCATCGTAGCTTTCCCAAGTGCAGCAACACGCTTTCTGTCGTTGAAGCTGCCTCTGGCTGGTTGTTCCTGTGAGAGCGTGTCGTCCAGTGGCCGCAGAGACTCACTCTGGTATTGCAAGCCTCTCTCGTGCGTCGCGTACTTGTAGTGCGTCGATCTGCTGGTCGCCTGCGTATGCAGAGACGAGAAGAAGAAGGGAGGAAGGAACGCGCGCGCCGCCTTTCACCTGTCGTCTCGTCTTCTCTTTCTAAATCTGGTACGTTTCCCCCAATTTGGGATGCCATCAAGCGAGCAAAGAGACGCAGAGAACGACCTCTTCTTTGAGGTAAACCTCTTTGACGATCGACCAAAAAACTCATCCACTCCCAGTTTTGCTGTCAAAGGAGCGTATGATTATCTTCAGCCTTTCGAAAGTCGCTATAGAAAGGACTGGAATAGGAAGCAGGAAGCAAATTTAGAGAGTACTTTCGTGAGATACTCAATATAAAAAGGAGACTGAAAACCGCGCGAAAAAAAACAACATTTCCCCCGCCAAAAAAGCAACAGACGTTCATCATCAGATCAAATTGAGATGGCGACGATGCGCTCCCCGGAACGTGCGCGCAGGCTCTTCGACACCGCGTTGGACGACACCAGCAGCCCGACGCCACCACCGCGCAGCAACGACAGCAATGTCGGCAGCATCCACAGCTACTCAAGCGGCGGCGGCAGCAGCAGCAAGAGCAGCGCGAGCAGCAGCGGGCAAAAGCGCTCAAGGCGTGCGTCTGGGCTGTCGTCGCCAGAAGCGACTACGCGCAAGGCAGCAGCTACTGACGCGCACGGCTGCGATAGACCCAGCTCCCCACGAGTGAACAAGGCGCTCTTCATGGACGCCGTGAGCAGTGACGACGAGCAGGACGACCAAAGTGGCGATGACGGCGAGCGGATCAGCCGTCACGACAGCGTATGCAGTAACGCAGGCAGCGGCAACAAAGAGAACCAGGCAGTGTATCAGTACAAAGCGCTTTGCTCGAAGACATCAAGCAAAGTCACGAAGGACGTGACACCTCCTCGTCGCCCTCAGAGAGCTGTCCGCAGGAGACCACGATCGCCTTTAGCGATGCAAGAATCCGTAGATGCAGGTGATCACCCGATGAGAAGTACAACTCCAGCTAAAGGAAGAAGGCGCAGTCCTGCCGCATCTACAACCGCTGCCATTGGTCCAGCTTTCTGCTCGCCAGCGTTGCAGTCAGCGGCATCGCGAAAGTTGCGAGCGGCACCAGGTCGCCACCCGCTCATCTCTCCGTTTGTCAAGGGATCCGAAGCAGACTCAGCAGTCCCCCAAGTTCCAAGATCCAAGGCGATCTCCTCGGTCCCCACGTCGCCATTGCACAGCCCAACGACAGCCAAGCTCAGTAACCACATGGACGCCAACCTGTCGATGAAAAGCCCGGTGCAGCAGGTCCCACGGACGCCTCAGAAGAGCTCTAGCGTCACTCCATGTAAGTCTCCATTCCCAGTTCTTGTTTCTATTACTTGCACTGAGATTGGTGGCGCATGGTGATCTCATGTGCGTGCTTTATTGCTGTCAGCAGCTCGCAAGAAGATCCTCGGACGTCGCGAAGTGCTGGCAAAGCTCGCCATTTCCGACACCCAGGTACGCCTTCACAGTGTTACAACACCCAACCACTTAAACAGATGCCTGCTACAGAGAATTACGTGCTGGTTGTGGTCTGTACTCTTCGTGTAGGATGAACTAGGATCTCCTTTCGAAGACCTCGAGACGCTGAGTTGGCTCGGATCCGGGATCTCAGCGGAGGTGTACAAGGTTCGCTCGTCGCGCGATGGCTCTCTGTACGCAGTGAAGAAATCGAAGAACGAGCTTCGAAGCGAGCGAGAACGGTAAGTGGCAACGGTATATAGTGAGCTCCTGGGTAGACTAGGAAGACTAATCGCCTGAGTTAAAATGCGCACCACAGATCCATTCTGATCCAGGAAATCCAGGTTTTGCAGCCGCTGGCGTCCTCAGTCAGCCACTTTGAGCACGTTGTGCGATATTACCAGGCGTGGCAGGACAGCGGTACGATCTCAACACTTCTTCTTCATATCTGCCAGCGAGGGCAATTATATCGGTGCTTACCTCACTTTGTGTTTTCTTTCACAGGCTACCTGTACTTGCAAACGGAGCTGTGCGTTGGTGGGACCTTGAAGGACTTTCTCAGCTCACAAGCCGATTCTACGAGCAGCATCTCTGAACTCGACGTATGGAGCATTCTGCGCGAGGTCGCGTCCGGTCTCGACGTGCTCCATCGCCACGGCATCGTGCACCTGGACCTCAAGCCCGACAACATCTTCATCACCGAGAGCGGACATTTGAAAGTCGGTGATTTCGGGATGGCGACCACCGTGACGACTGCTGCTTCATCGTCATCGTCCACCAGCACACTGCTGTCCGATCTCGAGGGTGACGGTGTGTATATGGCGAAAGAGCTGCTCGCCAGCCGCGAGCGTCTCCCGTCAGCCGACATCTTCTGCTTGGGGATCATGCTCTTGGAGATTGTGACTCGAATTCAACTGCCAGCATCCGGCGACCAGTGGCACGAGTTGCGCAACGGCGTCCTCCCAGATTTCCCATCGGAGTGCTCTTTGGAGCTCTTGGAGCTGATCACCAAGGTGAAGAGATGGCTGTTTATGCGTTCTCTTTATGTGAAGAGATGGTTATTTATCTGAAATGTTGTGGCTGGTGTTTTTTGTGTGTGACTTACTGCAGATGATGGCGTCCGACCCAAAGTCTCGACCCAGTGTCGCGTTCATCCTGGCGCACCCACGAGTGAAAGATGCGATGGGAACCCCATCGGCGACGCTTCTGGCGGTGAGTGCTCGTAGAACACCTTGTCTTTTGTGTTGAGAGCGAAAGCTGTGACTGAAGTGCATTCTTTCTGCTAATGTAGCACGTCGCGAGCCACAAGGCAGATACTTCGCGGGAGCTGTCCAAGATGAGCCGGTCGGCGAGTTTTGTCAAGACGCCGAGGAAGAAGAGGCTGTCGCTCTTGCTGTGAGTAAGTGTAGTGGCCCAGATTATTCTACACGAATCGTTAAAAGGGTAGACCAAATTGCCTCCTTTGGAATTTAGAGAACAAACTGTGCGCCGTCACAAGGAGAGAGGCGCTCGCTCCGAAGGAAAATGGCTGCTGGTGTTAGCATCTCGCAGGTAAGTCCAGGACTCTCGTTTGTGGTGGCCATCTTGGCTGTGCTGTTGATAGAAGTACCTACTCTGACGTATCGAACGAAGGGAGAAAGACTCGTTCGCTTCACCACCACTTGTCGAGATAAAAGTTCACATTGTTGGCGTTGGAAGTGGTGATTCAGTGCACCAAGTCGGCGCGTTGTCTCTTCCGCCGTTGTTCTCTGCAGAAATGTGGTCGATGCGGTCTTCCAGCTTCACGTTCCTGAAGAGGGGCTGGGTTTTGAATAAAAGTGGGCTCGTGAGCAACAGCGATGCGGCGTTTGAGTATTCCGACGTCGTCGAGGAAGCGCACAAGTCTGTGGCTCGTACCCTGCCAAGGCGACGCGCTTCCGTCCTTGAAAGTCATCATTCTGTCGGAAGCCCATCAAAAACCGAGAAGCCATTCTGTGAAACGTTTGGAAGCAGTCCGTTTGTGAGCCTTTTTTACGCTTGGCACTGTAAACCGAAAACCAAAATATACGATCTTGTCAGCCAGGTTTGATGTATTTCGACTATTGACCTGTCCAGTACGGTTCACTGGACGAACCGCGAACCGTCTCCGAGCGAACCGACCTTGCCCTCACGCTCCATCGAGTGGTGAACATCCAATAATGGCTGGCTGGCGGGTGGTGGCGCTTTGAGTGACTGCGCTGAGCGTGAAGCGCGTTCCAGTATCTCTTTCTTGCCTGATAACAAAAGTACGTGATGGCGCTCTCCGTATGTGCATGTGACGAGGTTCATGGACGGCCGTGTGTCTCTTTGTATGCGCCTGTGGGGGTGCCCCCTCCTCCGGCGCAAGAGGCGATCCGCCTTCAGCAGCGCGCATACGTCGGCCCTCATCCGATTGAAGTGGAAAGGACCACCTTCGCTAACGCTGTCTTTCTTGTGCGTGACGCCCCTACCAGTGAAGTTCAACTCGACTGTCTCCTCCTCCCGCCGAAAGAGCCGCAAGGCTCACTTCGGCGCGCACTCGACCCAGCGCCGCGTGCTCATGAGCGCCCCGCTCTCCAAGGACCTGCAGAACAAGTACAATGTAAGTTAGTGGTTTGCCTCTCACCCGGGCAAATACACTTATACTTTCAGCGTGTAAGTCCATGTCAGTGGAGCTCTTCGGTCAGCGTTGAGCTCCGTCCCCACACTGGCACTTCATGGCATCGTGTGATATGTAAGTGCCGGTGGGTCTCCCATGTGTCGGTCGCCAGAGAGCCCGTCTGTGAGCGCCACTCCCGGATCGAAGAGGCTCTCTCGCTTCGTTTCAACTCCTGGTCGTCTAGGGACGAGTTGATGCTCACTGAGCCTTCTCTGTTGTTTCTTATAGGTTCGCTCGATCCCGATCCGCAAGGACGACGAGGTGACCGTGGTGCGTGGCACGTACAAGAACCGTGAGGGCCGCGTGACCGCCGTGTACCGCAAGAAGTTCGTGATCCACGTCGCGGGCGTCGTGAAGGAGAAGGCGAACGGCCAGGCCGTGCCGATCGGCCTCGACGCGTCCAAGGTGGTGATCTCGAAGCTCAAGCTCGACAAGGACCGCAAGAAGATCTTGGAGCGCAAGAACCGCGCCACCGGCGACGACGCCAAGGGCAAGTTCACCGAGGCCGATGTCGCCCAGGCCAACGTCGACTAAGTCGAGGGTTTGTCATCTTTAAGCAGCATCTAAAAGAAAGAGGGAACACTACCCAGTTTGCAACAAAACATGAAGTCTTGCTTTTATCTTTACGAGTTCGTGCGTTGTCTGGTACACCAAGCATCGTTGTCCTTATCAGGCGAGCTTCTTCATCTCCTGCTGGATCATGTTCTTAAGCGACACGGCCGGCTGGTCCGACACGAGCTCCACGAGCAGGTTGATGAAGTCGACCTCGCGCTCCGAGTACTCGCGCAGCGAGAGCTCCTGCATCTCGAGTCGGCGCAGCAGCTTGTTGACGAGCGGCACGAGCTGCGGCAGCGAGCGCTTGACGGTCGTGAACACCTTCTCTTCGCACTCCTTGGCCGCAGCGTCACGCCGCCACGAAGGGTCCGATGAACTGCCATTATTATAATGCAAGCCGGCTGGGTCACCTTTCAAGCGACTCATGCGGTCGCCGTGCTTCTTGACAAACTTGTCGAGGATGTCGGCCTTCCGTTGCTCCTGCAGTCACAAATCTCAAGTTTACAGACGTCAGCTTTCTTCATCACGGCGACCAATTTCAGGTTGTCCTATTCGAAACTGGGTCAGGACTCACATTCTCGAGGGACGCCAGGTACATCTTGGTCGCGAGCAGCTCTTCAGTGGCAGCGGCCTTCTCGACCAGCAGCTTCTCGTTCTCCTGGTGCAGCAGGTCCGCCTCCTCCTGCGCCTGGTTCATCTCGGCGTTCATGCGGAGCTTGCCTAGCTTCGTCGCCAAGAGCGCTTCGTCTTTGCTGCTGAGCTCTCTGGGTATCGTAAAGAGAGAGAGAAACACACAAGAGCAGCAAACTTAACTACCAACTTACAAAGAGATAGAGTTCACTATCGGAATCCCCACTTACCGTGAGAGCTGGTCGACACGCCTCGTGGAATCGCCGACCAGCTTGCTGTGCACCATGAATTGCCTGCAAACAGTAATTGAGCATACCCAACTCAGCAAACTTTGTGCGAAGACGCATCTTCGAGCCATTCGAAAGCAACATTACCGTTCTCGCTTGCGAAACTCGAGGAGTTGTTCCTCCATCTGCTGCTTCTCGTCCACCACCGCTTGGTACTTCTTCTTGAGCTCGTGCACCGACCCGGGGCCGCTGCATCCGTCGCTCTCCGTCATCTACATGTAAACAACAGCATTCAAAAGAACTTCGTTTGAAAATGGTCCAAGCGATCATCCTCATCCAAACCAGTTCAATGGCTGAACTAAACAAACCTTGAGCTCCAGCGCAACGTTGCGGGCTCGCAGCTGCTGTACCTCCTTGAGCAGCAGCTGGAGCTCCTGCTCGTATTGGTCAAAGACCTTGGGCAGCGCTGACTGCTTCTCCAGCGCACGCACTTTGCTGCGCAGCGCCACGTTCGAGAGCTTCATGTTCTCGATCTGCACCTCGAAACTCGCGCGCATCTCGTCGAGGTCCTGAATCGCCTCGGCGGCTTTCGCCTCCGCAGCCTCGCGCAGCTGCTGCTGCTCCTGCACGATCGTGAGCAGCGCGTCGTAGTTCTTCCGCAGCAGTGCTGCCTCGGTGGCTTGGATCTTGGTCACCGTGAGAGCGTCCAGGCCGTCCAGGTTCGCCGGCGCCATCGCCTGCGACGGCACGTTCGCTCGCTCCAGGGTCTCGTAGAGCTGTCGTCTATGTTGCTGACCAGGTATTGGTGACTGCGATACGGTCGAAGTGTGCTGCTGCAGTGGGTTTGTACCAGTAGGAGGCCGTGAGAAAGATACCGACTTCGAAACGGGTGCTGCGCTTCCAAAGTCCAACGGCTGAGCACTACTTGAACCTAATGTTGCCCAGTAGTCTGCGGAGCTGGACGCAGCGGGGTCGTAAGGTTGAGAACTGACTGGTGCTCTGAACAATGACGATGAGTCGTGCGACTGAGAAACCGGAGGTGGATGTGAAGCCGAGTACAGTGAGTCAGGAGCGACATGACGAACGTGCTGAGCTTGCGGCGGAGAGGTCAGCGGTCGCCCAGATTGCCATAGATCTTGCTCATCTTGCCGATGGACATTCTGCGCATGTCGTGGTTCCATACGAGGCTGTGGGGCTCTCTCAGTAATAGACACTGCTGCGTCGAAGCTGATCGTTGTACCGCCATGCGCCTCCGTGTCATCATCGTCATCTGTGATCGGCAGTGGCTCGGAACTCGTTCGCTTGAGTCTGGCAGACTTATCGGGCGACAGAACCATCGCAGCACGAAGTCTCTCGAGCAAGTCGGCGCTTGTCTGCTGAATCATGCTCCTCGTCAACGATGTTGCTGACTGTGGTGGATCGAGTGATGCAAACCTGAGACTGCTTTCAAGATGTGGTCCATCGCCCGCATCACTGGTGCTAAAGCTGAAGAACGCAGACGTGACTGGTGCTGGCGGAGACGTAGAGCCCACTTCGTGGTGTTTCACCTGCTGCTGACAAGAAGAAAGCGGGACGATCGTGTCGATTTTGCCGCCGAGGATGTCGCGTTTCCGCTGCGAGAAGGACTCGAGCCAGCTCAGGGTCTCAGATTCCATTGGGACAGAGCTGAACGAGTCTTTCCGTTGCTGTTGACTCGGCTGAACAGGAAGCTGCTGATGGTGCACGCTGGTGCTGTTGGCTGATGAGGAAGGCGACGCTAATGGCGAAGACCGGCCCGAAGACAGGATCGACGACAAATTCGATACGGAAAATGGTGGAGCGGTGGTCGTGAACGATGGTGGTTGTGATAGCAGCGCGCTGGACCCGAATGACGTGGACGCGTTGGATGGGGAACTCGAGGCTAGTCGACTCAGCAGCGACTCGCCGACCGCAACAGCAGCCATCGCTTTCGCTGCAGCATCGCCATCTCCATCTCCTCGACTTGAGCTTGAACCGCACTGCATTTTGAGCTCTTCGTCGACATTAACTGGACGAAGCAGGTCGTCAGGTAGACTCTGGAAGCCCAGCTGCATGAATTCGACGCCTCGAAGGCGCTTGCAGGCGCATGAGAACCCTTTCACGTTCGCGACTGCGTTCAGGAGCTGCACGCTCTCTCGAAGACTCGTGCGCGAGTCGATCACATTCGCATACAGGAACGTCTTTGCATTCGCGGTCAGCAGTGGCAGGATGAAGTTCGACAGCACCATCTTCCTGCTCTTGTACGTTGGCGTTGAAGGTCCTGACATGCCGCTAGTAACTCCTCCAGACCTGGCCTGTGTTTGAGACGCACTGAGTGAACTCATCGAGTACCGTGGCGACATGGGCGGCTGTCGGATCTCGTGGAGAATGTCGAAGAGCTCCTGCTTCTCCTGAGTCGAGACCTGGTCCTTGAAGTCCTTGAGGTCGATCAGGTCCACGAGATGCATCGTGCTCACCTGTCCGTTGTAGAAGAACGCGAGTCTGAGGAAGAAATGCGCATGCTCGGCGTTCTGCTTCATCACGATGCGGTTTGTTTTGGCGGTCTGCAGGATCTTGCACGCGCTCGCAAAGCTCTTCGCCTCGAGAGACACGAACGACAATGACGGATTGGATGCTGATGCTGAAGATCCACCTGAGGACGACGACGATCTCTGCTGGGCAAGCGAAGAAGATGCAGGAGGCGACATTGCCGGCTTGAGCAGGTCGATTACCTGGTTGTTCACGATGATCCAGCTGCTGATCCCGACGCGCCAGCCCATGCTCGCCGTGGAAGTCTGCTGCGATCGCACAGAAGCCATGCGAGGAGGAGGAGACTGGAAGAACTCGTTCAGGAGCCCTCCGAGCTGTCCGTAGAGCTCCAACACCTCTTTCTCGCTCTCCAACGCCTGGTTCTGTGAGCTATTGCCAGTGTTTGATGCCGATGTGGACGGATGAGCGACTGGAACGCTGCTGCTGCTATTTCCCGTGCTCTTCCCAAAGAGTAGCCGGTACTTCTGCGTCGGGTGCACTCCCCAGGCGACGATGTTGGTGTTCCAGCCGTCGCAGACGTTCCGGAACGCTGGCTGCGTGATCTCGCGGTAGAAATCGATGGCGTGGGACGCCGAAGTCGACGCAAAGAGCGTGTGGAAATCCCACTCGGCGCTCGGGACTGAGTTTGCGCTAGCCCCACTGCTGCTGCTAGCGTTGGCATGACCGCTGCTCCCATTGCTATGCTGCCCAGTCGAATTGGTCGCCACTGACTGATCGCCCAGCGGCTTGTTGACCACACGCACGCAATGGCGCTCGGGGGCAACCTCAAACACGGGTGTCGCGCGGTTCGCAGCCGTGATGAAGCACGAGACGTGCACTTGGCTCAGCACCACGGCGGTGGCTGGGTTCGGACTCAGACTCGACGCGCTGGGACCAGCGGCTTGGCTCGCATTCGCATTATTGACTCGCGCCTGTGGATGCATTCTCCCAGCGACTGCTCAAGCAAAGCGGGTGAGTGGAATCGAGACAAAGCAAGCTAATGGAGTGAGCCCATGAGCGATCCTGAGCATACCTGAGAGCCGATGAATCGAGGATGGAGGGCCACACCGGCGGTCTTGGGGGAGCTTAACTTAGCAAATATATTCATAAAATAAAAGAAACGCCTCACGTAAATCATCGGACACTAACTACTTACTGTTGTTGCTGCTTGGCTTCTGCTGGGTCGCACACTGCGCTGGCTGGCGCGTCCCATCAAATCCTGTGTGAAGGATGAGCTGGCGGGGCTCTTCGGATGCATGGATCCTGAAGCACCGTTCATTTCTACCTCGTTACTAAATACCATTACAGGAGATCTCGTCTCACTAGAGTACATACTTTACCGTCTTCTTCTCTTCTTCTTCCTCGTCTCCGGCTTCTCTCCTTCATATCTGCGCGCGAAGTCGTCGCTATAGTCGTGGCTCGCTTTACTCCTGCAGCTCGCAGGTCGCTAGGAGCTCGATGGGGTCGTCGAAAGCTGCATCGCAGGTGCTCGAGCGAGACAGACCAGAGGCGTCGAGGTCCTGGAATCCGAAATCAGTCGATGCGATCACGCCGTTCGTCTCCTCTTCCTCCTCCATGATGCAGTCTTCCGCCGCGTCTGGCTCGTCCACGTCGCAGATCCCGTCGCCGCTCATCGACACTCGCTCGACGAGCTCGTCGAACAATCCGTTCTTCCACGACATTTGCTTGAGCCACAGGAAGTTGAGGACGCGGTACGCCTTCCAGAAATGCGCGTTATCGAGCTTCCGGATCAGTGAGCCATTTACGGTCGCGCGATACACCTTCTGGATACGCTGGACGTCGACCTCCACGTCGCGCAGATCGACGCCGTTCTCGACCAGGAACTGCAGCAGCACGAGCAGCTCGTGCTCCGACGGACGGTAGTGACCGGAATGAGGATAAATAGTCTTAATAATGCCATCGGTGATCACCATCATGCCCGCCGTCTGCACGCACTCGCCGCCGACGAAGCTCGTGTGATGAATGCGCGGGATCTTCTTCGTCTCCTTCTGGCCGCCGTACAGCACTCCGTCGCGCAGCACGAAGATCCATCCGTCCTCGCCCGTCTCGACAATCTCTTGGGACGAATCATGGATGATCACGCCGTCTTGCACCGACAACGCGAACTTCTGTCGCTCCGCCACCGTGTCGCAGTACAGCACCGTTTCTCGCTCCAGCTTGGTTCTTGGGACGCCTTCGACTTCAACGGACTCGTCGTCCAGCCACTCCCAGAAGCTTGGCTTCGCTGCCTGGCGCTTCCACTCCTTGTAGTACGCTCTCAAATTCGCACCGTATCTGTACCGCAACACAAGGAGCAAGAAACACGGTCAGCAACAGCACAGAAGAAGACAACAAAAACAATCTATGGAAAAGAGCGGCGCACTCACCGATGCTTCCGGTCGCAGACTTCTAACCAGCTCTTCTTGTCGACGACCGAGATGTTGCCTGCGCTGTAGCCTTTCACCAGCTTCGGCGAGTACTTCTTCGCGAGCTTGACGATCTCGTGCATGTTCTGGTACGTGGTTCGTCGTTGAGAGCGCATGGTCTCCGCGGTCATCTCACTGGGTCTTGCTCGCTCGCAGCAGGTCTTGTCTGGGACTGGCCTTGCTTGTATTATCCGACGCCGCAAAGCACTTGGGATTCGCACACTCGGCAAGCAGTCTTCGTCTTCACTGTGTCGCTCAGTCTTTCAGTAGTTCGTGCAAACTACTTACTGAACCGAGTTCGCGCGGTCTTGGCTTGGGGGCGTGCTTGGCTTCTCTCCTGCGTTGCGCTGCGGACGTTCGATGCTGCTGCTGCTGCTGCTGACTCCGACGATGATCGTGGTTGCAAGCCGTCAATCAGAGGAGCAGAACGAGCACAAGACGATTCGAGGAGCGGTGGCAAAATGAAAAGGCAAGACGCGCTTGACAAATGCTCAGCACACACGTTGCTGCTCTTTTCGTGATCTCTATTTGAGTGTTCAACCTCACAATACAATCAACTTCTCTCCTCGCTCCGTGGGCTCGTGGGTGAGACTCGCCACTCGTCGCTGAAAGGAGGAAGCGCAATGCAGTGAGCAAACGAACCAAAATGTGCGCGAGGCAAGCGAACGAACCGCGTGGGTGCACTGCGTCGTGTCGCTTGAGGCTCTGAACCCAACTGTCGTTTGCTGGCTGGCTGTCGATGAACGAGGAGGCTCAATCCAAACGATTGCGCGTCCGATCGATCAACAGGCGCCTGGGTGTGTGTGTGTGTGTGTGTGGCTAGTACTGCTGGACGAGTGTCGCGGTGCGGCGGAGGTTGCACACGTGCGTGGGTGGGTGAGACTTCTCGAACGCGCGCGTGAGTGCCTCTCTCGCTCGCTCTTCTTCTTCTTCTTCTTCTTCTCGCTGGTCCCACGCTTGTTCTCTTCTCGCTGTTGATGTGTGCAGGAGCGAGAAAATTGCGAAATGACCGAAGAGAAAGCGAGAGAAGAGCGGAAAAAAACAAGCCGAAAATGCATTTTGGTCAAATAGCCGCAGCCCTCGCTCTGAAATAGCCAATCAGAAGTCAGAATGAGCGGTTCACACAGCAGCCCTAACCGGCTCAAAGCCACTGAACCGTCGATGGGTTCCACAACTCGCATGCAAGAAGCAACATCCAAGGCAAAGAGCGATATGCGGCCAATACGTGGCACCACATGGCGGTGCGCGCTTCTGGGCGAGCGGAAGCCACTCGAACACAGCGCGAGATTCGCCGCCAGCGGAAGGTCGTCTCTATCACGCACCACCGGCAAATGGCCCAGCGAGCGAGTTATGCGGCGTGCTGCCCTGGACAGCGAACAGTTTCCTTCCTATTTTATGTGTGAGAAGAATCTGTGGCCCGACGCTTCGCCAGCAGCGACGCTTTGACGCAAATTCTCTCTTTCCTCCCAGTCGCACGAGATACACTGCATGCTGCGCTCACGAGCACCAGCCACGTCACAAGTGTAGCGCTTTTGGCGCCTCGACACTGCTGCTGCATACGAGCACTCAAAGCGCTTGCGAGGCAAATCGTCGGAGAACAGGATAAGCAATTGCGAGCGAGCGTTTGGCGCTCGCGCTCAGCTGCACGCGAATGCAAGATTCGCTCATGAAGAAGATTCAAAAACGTAAAACAGTACACGCGCCTGAAACTCGTCGGAAGGGTCGTCTCCACCCTTGCAGCGCCATCGCAATGCGCTTTTGCGTCGTGCTGGCGGAGCTCTGTGCCGCTCGTTGAGCTGCTCGTTTGTCCCTCGAGCGCATGCACGCTGCTGCTTCAGAAGTGCGATGGCAGCTGTTACTTTCCCTTCGCGTCAGTCAAGCCATCCGTCCCGTCAGCAAGCAGCTCTCTGTCCTTTGGATACTTTGGCTCTCGAGTCGGTTGTGGTTGTTCTGAAACATCGTCCGCCCAATTCGGGTCAAACAAACGGAGAGCTGGTTTCTTTCACTTGGTGAATGTATGCGCAGCACCACCTGAGAAAAGCGTGGCACGAGCCAAGGATTCAACACTCTTCGGTGCCAAAAGAGTGAGCCACGCCACCGAACGGGAGGAGTTCCATGAAAATGAAAATGCTCATCCCCCATCGCTTGGATGACGAGGAGCAAGTTCAATCGACAACACAGGCGATGACGCGCCGCGGGCAATCAGTGCGCCTGCAGCGCGTCCGTCCGTTCGGCGTCAAGGCGAGGGTTCGCGTGTGTGTGTGTGTGTCTATCCTGTGCGTCTCTTCAGCACCACCGCTCATTGCCCGCCTGTGAAGAGCTCCACGTCTCACAGCGCCGCCGACTCTCCTGAATGCTCGCTCGCCCGCGTTCGTTCGTTCACTCAACGTGCCCGCATGAAAGGTCGCTTTCGCTTGGACGCGTCCATGGGACAGCGGAATGTTGTGTGCGGCTGGGACTATTTGTGGCGAACCAGACGTGGGCTGAGAATAGCGAGGAGCTCCTTCCTGCATGCGCATGGATCACCACGAACGCTATAACATGCAACACCGACCCCTGCGTGCGATAGCGAAGACCACCGAGGCACCAGTGCGCTCCAAGCGGCTCCTTTGCAATAGAGAGGACCGAGAGGCGTAACGTGAGCGTGGCGCAAACACTTTGCCACACAATGGTGACGACAAGTCGTCCGCCCGCGACGCTGTCCTACGAGGTGCCGCTCTCGTGGGAGCTCGTGCAGGGCTCGGCGATCGACCGGACGGTCAAGGTGAGCGGCGACGCGCAGCGCGTGTTTGCGCAGCAGGAGGCGATTCTGCCCACGATCCACCATGACCACGCGATCGACCCCGTGGGCACCGAGCACCTGCACGACGTCGGAAGGCGCGTGCTCATTCTGCGTGAGCACGCCAGGAAGCCCGACAAGAAGCAGCAGAAGCTGCTCGAGAAGAAGAATGTGCCCAAGCGCGTGATCCCCAGTCGATATGGCGAAGAGGACGAGGGTGATGACGACGGTCTGGGTGGCGGTGATGAAGAGGACCCAGCGATCCTGGATGGACAACTGGTGCGTGTGACTCGTAGAGCATTGTGTTGTGTAGTCAGCCTTAACACTGTGCTTGTAAAGTTTAAGGCTCATCCGTGCCATGGCTGCTTGATAGGCAACAATGCTCCTGGATCAAGAATGGGACACGCGCACGTGGAACAAGGCGAAGATACTCGGCGCGGTCGAGACGCTCTACAGCGAGATCGAGCACTCGGACGACGAGAAGCGGTGCGAGCTGGCCACCACGATGCTCATCCGGCTGCTGGAGACCCACGAAGACGCCGTGGACTTTGTGGAGACGACCATCCCCGTGCTCATGAACAAGGCGTTCCGGAACTTGTCCAAGCTCACGAACCGCACCAAGATCTTCCGCGTCGCGCGGCTGCTCGCGGTGCTCTCCGAGTGGTTCACGCCCATCCTGTCCAGTGAGAACGCGGTACGTGGTCTTTAAGAGCGTCACATTAACCGTAGCTGCTCACAGATATTAACCTCACTCCCTCCTGCAGGCAGGCAAGAGCATCCGATGTCTACTACGCGAGACCGAGATCTGCGCGCGCATCGTGCAGCACCACTGGCGCGGCGTGGTCTTTGAGCGCGGGCTACTGCTGAAAAAGGACTACGACCCGGGCGTGTGCGCTCGACTGCGCGCCATGCACCTGGTCAAGCACCTGGAGCTCCGTCACCAGTTCAAAGTGCTGCGAGAGGCCATCGGCGCCAACGGTTTACCCACGAGCGTCGTCGAGTCCTACGTCACGGTGCTTTACCACCTGACGAGAAGTAGCAAAGACCCTCTGTCTTCTTCATTATCAGAAGGACAAGGCGATACGAAGACTTCCAGCATGAGGCTCGCGGATCAGAAGAAGCTCGTTGGCTCGGGCGCGCTCGTGTACCTCGCGTCGCTGATTACAAAGTCGCAGAAGCGAGAGGTCACCGAGATGGTCAAGGCGATCATGCTCGACATCGCCGAAAGCCAGGGCGACGAGAAGATTGTGGACCTCCTCATCTGCAACGTGGTGCAGCGCGTCACTCTTGAGATCGAACGACTCGTGCTGAGAGACAAGGTCACGTCATCGCACCCGTCGCTCATGAGCTCCGTGAACCTGCTAGGCGTTCTCTCCGACGCTGTCTTGTCCGCCAAGCGGACCTTTGGGAATGCGTCACTTTCGAAAACCAAAACTGTTGGTATCGCCTTTGCCAAGAAACCCGATGATACCAGTGGCTCGGAGCACGTGTACCTGCTCAAGAAGCTCGAAACAAGTGCGAAGACGTACCTGATCACGCCATTCGTGATACAAATCCTGTTCAGCGCGCTCCAGTACGACTTAACAAACACCAATCTCTGTATCAAAGTGCTCAACACACTGCGGTCGCTCGCTGGTTCGTTTGGATTTCCGCAGATCCTCGAGGCGCTGACTCGCAATGGTGGGCGGCATTTCGAGAGCGTCACGTTTCTCTTCGGCCACCAGGATCCGAGCGTCGTGGCTGCCGCAGTCTCGCTGTTCTACGACCTGAGCAGCCGCCCCGACGCTCGGAAGGGACTCACGACTGCTGGTGCGACCCAGATCTTCCTCGGGTGGACTGGCTCCGGAGCCATTGAAGCCTCGAAAGCCCCGATGTTGCACGTGCTGGGCCTCATTGGCGTCGGGCTGCTAGCTAGGCAGACGCACCACGCAGCCTCGTCGTCCGGTCTGTTGTCATCGCTACAGACGCTATCAGATCGACTGGATGCGCTCTATAGTATCCTGCTGGACCTCGTCTCGGACACTGTCCACAATATCGAGAAGACAGCCTCGTACCTGCTGACTACCCACGCGCTTCCCAGTCTATTGCAATTCCTGACTCAAGTCAAGCCGAGCTGCATGGACTCTCCCTTCCAGACTCCCAAGCAGCGCAGCATTAGCTGCATCATGATAGGACGGATCCTCAAATTGCCCGCGGTGGCCCAGTTCTGCTTCTCCGAGAACCTCGTGAACCACCTGGCACTCTCTCTTCAGTGCAGTCGCCTGGACGAGATTGAGCACTTGGTGGCTTCCATGACCGCCCAGGAGCGGTTCATCCACACCCTGGGCGCGAAAGAGGTGTGCAAGGCGCTCAGTAGGCTCAGTCGCTGTCCGAGCACGAGCGTCGACGCGAAGCTCAAGCCATCAATCACATCGGCGAATGTCCCTGAACTACCCCAGGCCCTCATCTGTGACGTGATGTTCCGCCTTCACGTCCTCGAAGACCTCATCGCCAGCATCAAAAGCCCCAGTGACGGTGCCGAGTTCGCCGAGCTTGAGCTCGTGCTCGCTGCAGTCGAGTTGGGCGGTTATCTACGCCCATTACCATTTGGAGATGCAGCGCGAACCAAGTTCTTCAAGGTCTCTTCGAACTCAGTTTCGCATATCGCTCAGACGCGGTACATGAGTGAGAAGCTACTGGCGCTCGTGGAGCTCGTGGCACCGGCGATCCTGCACGTGCTGCGTGAGAAGAGCGCCTGCTATGAGCTTGTGAGCACCTGCTGCGCGGCGCTCAGTCGACTCGCGTGCACGAACGCAGCGTGCAGTCTGCTGCTGACCCAGGGCTGTCTCCAGCTCGCTCTCATTCATTTACCTGAGATCCTGTTTGCAGCACCAACATCTCAGGAAAACAGACACCACCACCACCAACAGACCTACGCTCAGGACTCGAACGTGGACGACCACGGACTTCTCGACGTCCCAGCTTCGCTGTACACGCTCGTGGGCAAGCTCTGCGCGGTCGCTGAGGGACGGACAGCTGTGATGCGAGCTCAGGTGCTGCCTCGGCTGCTGAAAAGGCTCCAGCTCAGGCAGACTACGGACTGCAAGAGATCGCTCGACGACGACTGCAAGAGCGAGATCGCCGTCGTGATCCAGCAGCTCGCGATGGTGAACGCCGTCGAGGGTAACACGAGCGAGCTCTTCCTGCACTTCCACGTGCTCGAGCTCATGCTGCAGCTCGCGCAGGAGCAGGACATTCCATCGATCTTGCACGGCAAGGGGCACCACAACGACCACAGCAAGTGGCGGCTACTGGACCACGCACTGGGCGCCATCGCAGCGCTGAGCCAGGATGTGCTCGTGTGTGTGCCCAGAGTCGCTGAGATGGGCGTTCTGAAGCTCGTGCTGCCGTTCATTTTGAGGGAACGCAAGGATGAAGCGGCCATGCGCGCCGAGTCGCTTCAGTACCACGCTGTGAGTATCATTCGCTCTGTCGCCGCGTACCCATTCGGGAAGTATCACGCTTTGCTGCACAGTATCGAGGACAAAAAGCGAGCAGCAGGAAGCTCAGCCATTGGGTTAACAGGAAGCATGCCGTCTTCACTGCTGGAACGCGTCAAGAAGGTCGCGTACAACTTCGCGCTGGAGCTCGAGAATCGACCAACTTCGTCGCTCGATCAGAAAACGGTCGGAGAATTGGCTCGGGAGACACTGACGTTCATCCAAGAGTGCAGCGACCGAGCCAACGCTGCTGTAAAGCCTGGGAACCATGTGACAGCAGCAGCGGTGAAATGTGATCCGAGACGAGCTTCAGGCGGCCGCTTGGGTACTCCAAGTAAAACGTCGCAGCGCAAGCAGGAGGCCCGCAAAGATTCATCCTTCCCGGCGCTCCCAGGATCCCCAATCACTCATCAGCGGAAGGAGTCGAAATGCCCGACTCTGGCTGCTGAGCCAGCTTTAGAGACCACAAACAGCAGAAACTCTGCGTCTGCGTTGTCCCCTCGACTTCAATTGGCTTCCGTGCGCTCAACTTCGTTGCTACCGTCTCGGTCTCCGAAGCGCACCCAGTCTCCGACTCCACAGAAATCGGCCTCTCACGCGACTCTCATGCCACCAAGTGGTGACTCTTTGAACAGCAACAGCACGCTGAGTGGAGTAGACCTGATGCTCACGAGACCTCCGGGTAGCAAGCCGCAGTCAGAGGATGAGAAGACTGCGACTCAACATCTGAACCAAGGGTCAAGAACCAACAGCTCAGGACCGACCCCATACACTTTCGCGCTGCCAAAGAAGAAGAAAACAAGGAAGAAGAGCGACATGGCGAGCTGTAACCTGATGCTCGACCCGCTCTTCCAGTCGAGCGCTGGCTTTGGCGATTTGCAGTATGGCCACAGGAGCCACAAGAAGCCTGGACGGACGAGCAGCTACTTGGATGACGACAATGGCCGTGAGGCGACATCCTATGTGTTCGTGCAAGAAATCGACCGGTTCGGCCACTGCGTGAGCGTGAAGGCGCGCCGCGCGACGTCCGGAGACAAATACGTTCGCTCGCTCGGCCACGTCGCTATGAGCAACGGCGGCGTGCAGCAGCTCAATCTGGAGTGAGCCATGACGTGGAACGTTGGGAGGAGTGGTTATCGTCAAGTGTTTTCTATTGAGAGAAAAAATCCCATCACCACCACAGACGAGCAATTCACACATCGTTGCAGGTAATGGCGGACGAGAGACCTACCATTTCTAGACGAGATCGTGCGTGCGCGTGCCGTTCGTGCCGTACTTGAGCTTGCCGGCCGAGTCGCGACGCAGCAGTCGCTGGGACGAGCCCACAAGCGGGTTCGGGCTTTGGCGATACAGCAGTTTGCCGCGCTTCTTCCGCATCAAGTGGGTCTTCTGGAGCGTCGGCGACGTGTACATGGGCGACTTCTCGAACGACTGCGTGTCGACCTTGCGCTCTTCCTTCTCCGAGTGGTACACGAGCAGCCCCATGACGAGCACGAAGAGCGCGAAGCCGTCGTAGATCGTGAACGCCTGGCCCGCCGCCTTGCCCGTGAGCACAGGGATCATGTAGAGCAGGTCCGTGAGCGGGAGACCGACCGCAGACGACACCACGAAGAGCACGCTGCTGCCCTCCTTGAAGATGTAGAGCATGAGCTGGTTGTAGATCATGTTGAAAATGATGAACACCAGGAACGTCTGCAGCACGCCCGAGTCGCACGGCACGATCTCGCCGTTGAGCTCCACGGCCTCGCCCATGAAGCATCGGTGCGCCTTGCCCAGGTACGGGAAGAACTCGCTCCAGGGCACAGGCGGGTCGCTGAACGCTGGGATGCGGATAGTCCAGATCGACGCGATGCCGAAAAAGAGCTGGTAGAAGCTGATCCAGGCGTTCGCGTACCAAATGTCGAGATCCGTGTCCTTCAGCCCCATCTCCTTGTACACATTCGAGGCGGCAGCGGGCAGCAGCGACACAATGTAGAGCGTGATCCAGCCCACCGTCGGGTCGGGCATGTTGGCCGACTCTTGTCCGCTCAAGATCGGGATCATGTTGACAAGGCCGCCGTACAGGACGAGGATCGAGCCGAGGATGTGGCCGCGTTTGAAGCGCGTCTGCAGGAAAATGTACGCGAGCACCATGTTGAACGGCAGGTTGAGCTGGCTCAGCACGTTCGCGAGGTTGCCACTGTGGTGATGCGAGAGAATGAGCTACCGCTGCACCATCGGCTAGTGCAATGCAATCAAGGAACGTACCCGATGTGAGGTGTCGGGAATGCGCCAAGTAGGTTGTAGAGCGCGTCGAAGAGCGCCATGATCGCGTATTTGTAGTGCGGGAAGCGGCGCATTTCGTCCGTGATGTCGTCTGCAGAAGAAACATATGGCACAAGCTGTTAGCTCAAGGCTTCACTGTAGACGAATGGGATGCATTCATCAGGCAGCACGTACCAGTGCAGTACATCTTGTACCTGTCGCAATGAATGAAGCCAACGAAGATCATACACAGGAGCAGTTAGCAACAACAAACGCGCCGCACGCCTCAACCACATGAAAACGAAAGCAAAACAAAGCGCACTTGCTTACCACACGACGGGCCACGACGTGACCAGGAACGCGATCGGGAGGATCACGTTCGAAAAGTACCAGAGGAAGATCGTGTAGTCATACGTGATGCGACTGCACATTCACACAACAACAAGCAGGCCACAGAGGTCAGTATCATCCATCCATACACCTTCAAGGTGGACCATCCCAACCACGCACACAACAACGCGCGCGTCATCCAATCAACAGCGTCGCAACAACAGCAGCGGTGGCAGGTGGCACAACGTACGTGTAGAGCACGCGGTCGACGCATCGCGCGGCGATCAGCAGCACGAGCGCGACCGCGAGCTTGGACTCCAGCAGCAGCCGCTTGACGTTCATGGCGTGCCTGCGAGCGTGCGTCCGTCGGGGAGTGCGCGACTTGTCGTTGCCTGCGGCGATGCTTTTTCGGAATGAGCAGGCAGCCGTTGCGTGCGAGCTTGAACGGGAGCCGAAAAAGGGGGGGAGGAGGAGGATGGGCGACACCCGAGCCAATGGGGAGCGGCGTTTTCGTCCACACGCGGCGCAACACGGCGCAATTTCTTTTGGTGCAAGATTTGACGCCTCCTTCTAGTCCATAACTAGTACCAGTCAAGCTGAGCATGATGCTGCACATGGGAGTGCATGCGGTGCTTTAGAACTTGGACAGCAGCTTGGATGTACTGCATCTGCTCTTTCTGGCTGAAGCGTTGCTTCCCAAAAGATGGGATTTATTTGGAGGTGTTATGGCTGGAATGCGCAGATAGAAACGATTGGAGACCTCTCTCATTTCTATATCTATCTCCATTCTAAATGCCAACGCAGAATGACGGTCTTCACTTCAACCGACTTTGACAAGAAGAAACCACCGCACCCCGCTCAAGCGAAATGTGACGGGCTCTGCATTGCCACACCCGCCCGTGCAACGATGAAGCTGCCCAGCTGCATCCAACTAGAGGACGGACGGAAGATAGTGAGCGTGCCGCTCGACGCACTGAATGTGGCGATCGCCGGCGGGAGAGCCGCGCTCGCAGAGAAGAAGGCGCTCACGCTTGAACTCGCACAGCTCGACGCCGAGGCACTAGCGCTTGAGGCAAGCCTGCACACGCGTGAAGATCAGCTCGAGCGTTGCGCGTCGTTCCGACCGGACCTGCACCGCCCACGCGCCAAAAGCAGCCCGCGCGCGTTCTTCTCGCGGAACCGCTCCAAGACATTGCTGCTCTCGCCCTCGAGCATCCGCGACTTGCTGGGCGAGCAGGCGGAAGAGTTGAATCAGCTGCTGGTGCGCGAAGAGAGCGTAAGTATTGCATCTCGTTCTACAGATACTAGGCTACTACTGTGGTAACGCAAGCCTCACTGCTTGTCTTGCCTTGCATAGCTGCGGGCGCTAATGGACGCGACGCGCGAGATTTCGCAGAAGTCCGAGTACTTGGACGTCGTGAGTACAGCATTGCGTGCGGCGCAGAACGTGATCGGCGCCGAGAAGTTCACTCTGGGCATTCTGAACGAGAAGAAAGACGCGATCGAACTCTTCTCCAATCCGCCCGTGGCCATACCCGGACGAGACTACATGGAGGAAGGCATGATCTCGGTCGACAGCACGACGACATTTGGGCGTGTCGTGCTGGTACGAAGTACTAACCAATCATCTTTTTTAGTTGTGCCACCTTGCGAATACGCTTCAAGCATTAACCAACGTCTCTTTCCCAATGACTGTAGACTGGGAAGCCGCTGGAAGTGGACGAAGTCGGCGAGTCGGACATTTTCGACCTCTACGAAGACCAGCTCGACATGCTTGACTTTGAGCCGCTGGCGCTGCTTTGCTTGCCGATATTTAACGTCCACGGCATCCTCGTCGGCGTCTTCCAGGTGATCACGAAGAAGCGGCTTCCGCAAGGCATGCTGCAAGCAGCTGGAAATGACAGGAGCGCTGGTTTAGATACCCAGCATCGCCAGCATCAGGCGAATCCTAATGGACTACCCGCGCAAGCCAAGACGATCTTCTCCCCGCAGGAGAAAGAGAGTTTCTACTACATTTGCGTAATCACTGGAATGGCGATCTGGAACATGTCGCTCGCCAAGTCCCACCAGATGGCGCAGAGCCGCATCGAGTGTCTGCTGAAGCTCAACCGCAACATCTCCGCTGAGATCAAGGCCTCATCCGTGCTCGACCAGATCATCTCGGTCTCGTATGAGCTGCTCAATGCCGAAAAGATTGCGCTGTACGTTCGAGACGAAGGCACGAACGAGTTTTTCATCGCGAGTGGCGTCGAGGGGACGTCGAAAGACGAGTACCACACCGATCACAACGGCATCGCGGGCTTCGTCATGCGCACGGGCCAGCTTGTACTGACAAACTCTGCGCAGGAGCACCCCGAGTTCGACCCGAGTTTTGACGAGAAGAGCTCCTTTGTGACAAAGCAAGTGCTGTGTGCGCCAGTGAAAGACGCTGACTCGAACATCCTGGCGGTCGTCTGCGCGTCCAACAAGGCGGACATGAGCGAGTTCACTCCCGAAGACGCGCTGTACCTCAACTACGCAGCCGATGCAGCAGGGATTTCGCTGCACAAATCGAATTTGCTGCGTGAGGTGATCACGTCGCAGCGGATCACCGAGGCTCGTCTTAAGCTGACAGACTTCGTGAGCAACTCGACGTCTGTCGCCGAATTTGTGGGCATCATCATTGACGAAGGCAAGAAGCTCATGAGCTGTGACCGCTTTGGGTTTTTGCTCGTGGATCAGCTCAAGAAAGAGCTCTGGATCACGCAGATCGACGGGCAGAACGTGCGTATGCCGATGAACAAGGGCATATCGGGGCTGGTCGCCACGACGGGCGAGACTGTGTGCACGCGCGACGCATACACACACGAGCTCTTTGACCCGAGTCTGGACACGATGACTGGCTACCGAACCACGAGCGTGCTATGCATGCCCGTGTTTGAAGACCACACACCCGTAAACCCCAAGATCGTCGCAGTTGCCATGTGCATCAACAAGAAAGAAGGCGCCCGCGTCGTGCCATTTGCCAACACGGACACGACGACTATGTCGCGGTACTGTCGCGAGATCCAGTTTGCTTTGGGTAGACTGTCGCTGGACATCTCGTACTACAAAGTCGTCTCGGACTGCGGACTTAATGATCCACGAAGCGAGCCGGCAAATGATCCGCTCGTCAGCAAGGCAACAGGCTCGATCATCACTCCCGACTCGCCTGAAGTGACCGAGCCCGAGATCATTTCGTCGATTGTGCACAAGTACTGCCAGCTGAACGAGATCGAAGGGATTGACTCGTCTGACCCATCGCCATCTCCTCCTACCTCGGGCACTGGCACCGCCGACTCGTGGATGAAATCCGTGCACCAAAGCGACGAGCTCATTATGCTCCGAGAGAACGGCAACATCATCGGCATCGGCGACCTCGACCGCTGGGACTTTAGCTGCTTGGACTTGTCGAACGCCGACATCTTCATGTCGGTGACCGTGATCTTCCGCGTGTTTGGCTTCCTTGAGACTTTCCGTATTCACGGCGACCGGTTCGCAACTTTCCTGTCGCACGTGGCGAGCCATTACCGCTCGAACCCGTTCCACAACTTCCAGCACGCGTTCCAGGTCTTGCACGCGACGTACATCATGATCCGCCGTGAGTGCAGCACGTACTTCTCCACTGTCGACATCTTCACGATGCTCGTCGCTGCGCTCTGTCATGGTGTGTGTGTGTGCTGTTTCATGAAGTGAGTTTTGCTTGGTTGCTCACCTCTGACTTTTGTGCGTCTGTAGACATCGACCACCCGGGGAACAACAACGACTTTGAGGTCAAGTCGCTGAGCCAAATGGCACTCACGCACAACGACGACGCCGTGCTCGAGCGCCACCACTGCCGCGTGACGTTCATCATCCTAAGTCACCAGGCTGCAAACATCCTCGAGAACTTGCCGCGCGAGACTTTTCTCAAGGTGCGCCGGCTGATCATTCACTGCATTCTGGCAACCGACATGTCCAAGCACTTTGACAAGTGCAAGGCCGTCGAGGGGCTCTCGAAGCGCCACCTGGGCGAGAAGAAGTATGTGCTCATGGCGGTCATCCTTCACGCGGCAGACCTGTCGGGCCAGGCGCTTCCGTACGAGCAGGCTGTACGCTGGGGCATGCGCGTGCTTACTGAGTTCCAGAACCAAGCGAAGAGCGAGGCCGAGATGAGAGTGCCCGTGGACTCGTACATGACCAACCTGCACCAGATGAGGACGCGCATCACCGTGCAGATGAACTTCATCAACTACGTGCTGCGCCCCATATGGCTCCCGCTCGCGACGCTCTGCAAGCAGCTGCGGGTCTACGCCGACTCGCTCGAGTCCAACTTCGAGAACTACAAGTCGGACCTCGACAAGATCCTGGGCGAGCAGCAAGACCGCCCGCCGGTCGTGTACGTGCGCGGCGAGAGCTCGCGGATGCTGAACCAAGAAGAGCGCGTGAGACCGAGCAGCAAGTAGTACAAGGCTATTGCTCATTGTGAAGAAACTTAGCAGAGCCAAGCAACAGTGTAAGTGATGAACCATGCAGTGTATGCACTCCTATTTAACTTGCTGGTCTGTTCCCAGATCATCAGGACCCCATTCCTGCCGACAGACAACTACGCCTTCCGAGAGAGCACCTGCGTGCTCTTTGTGCTCACGATGGCCACGACGCTGCTCTGCTCCATCAACATGTCCTCAATTGAGCGCTCGCGCGCGTTCGAGAGCAGGTCCGAGAGCAAACTCTCGAGCTCCTGGCTCTCCGTGACCATGTGCACGGTTGTGCTGCGCAGGAACTCGGCGTTCACCTGGACCTGCTGCAGCGCAAACTTGCTCAGCTCCTGCATGCGCACGAGCTCGCCGAACGCCTTGATCGCCATCTTGAGCATCCCCTGCGCAAACCACTCGGTGTTGAACTCCGTCACGGGTTGGAAGATCTGGATGCGCTTGGCGAAGATGCGCTCGATGTCCATCTGCATGCCACTGTCGCCCGCAGCCCCTCCTCGAGACTTGAGTCCGCTCGTGCGGCGCCGAAAGTCGCGACTCGCGGTGCGGGAGTTAAAGCCGCCGATGAACCCGCTCTGTTCTTCACCAAGGGCTAACGCGATCTCTTTGCCATGGCGGAACGTGGCCTCAATCACGGCCGCGACCATCTCCTGCACACTGCGCGGCTCGTCGTCCATGTCCGTCCAGGAGGTCGCTTCCATGCCTTTCTTGATGATTGCGCACAACTGGTTCCCGTAGTGCTTGACCACGTGCTGCAGCAGCTCAACGTACGTCTCGCGCGTCACTTCCACCATGTGAGCGACGTCGAGCTGCTTCCCAGACGCTGCACTTGCACCGTTGCCTCCCTGTCCATGCGATGCCATTGTCGTTGGACTCTGGACCCCGACAGCGCTTGCTGGCAAACACTCGATCAGCACCTGGATGCACTCGCCGATCCCTTCCGACGCGAGCTCTCGGCACATGAACGCCAGGAACAGCACAAACGGCGGCGTTGGCTCGAGCCACGGGAGCGCGGCGTCTTCATCTCCATCGCCAAGTGACTCCTCCTGATCATCACCGCTGCCCTCGCTACTCGTAGAAGCAAACGCGCGCTTCCCCTCCGTGTACGTCAGCAGCGACGCGTTGAACCACTTGAGGAAGTAGTAGAACTGAGTCTGCACCAAGTCCGAGAAGAGGCGGCTCATTTCGCGCAAGATACTCGCCCCCGTCTGCGCCAGAGGTTCCATCTGGCGGAGCACTTGCTGCATCATGTCAGTGAACGTGCGCGCAGCTTCCTGCGCTGCAGGCTGCACGCTCTGACTGCTGCTGCTGCTGCTGTTGCCACTGATTCCTCCCTGATTGTAGCTCTGGCCGCGGCTGTTCTGGTGGAGATGGTTCACCTGGTAGTGGGAGTTCGTGAGCAGCTCGATCGTCCCCGTGCGCAGCTTGCGGAAGACACGTTCGATCTGGAACCGCACGCAGGTTTCGACGATCTCGGTCGCGTCGCCGATCAAGCGGCACGGTGGGATGATCGCATCGATCTCCTTCACGTGCGACACAAAGTGCTTGAGCACGCACATGAGCACCATGTACTCCTCCTCGCCGCCTCCACTCTGGATGTCGCGCTCTCCGTCGCTCTCGAGCGCATAGATCTCTTCCTCCGTGCCCTGAAGAAAGTCAAAGCGCACAAATGTCAGCAACGCAGACAATAAAGCAACGCCCGAACACGACGTAAGGTCAGCTAGCCACTCACAAATTCCTGGTGCGGACGACGAAACTGGTTCGCGCACACGCGCAGGTAGTGAGCAAAGAGCTCACGCGCAAACGTGATGAACGCGTCGTCCTGCAGCGCCGACGACGCGCGCAGTGCGCCGCGCTTCTCCTTCTCGACCAGGTCGGACAGGAAGTTCGCCTTGTAGACGCGGAAGACCCCGCCGAGCTTCGTCAGCACATCGTCGTTCAGGCGCTGCAGGAACGCGAGCACCGACTCGTCCTTGTTCACGCTCTGGTGATTCACATGCGCCACAATTGTGTGAGTTTCTTTGAGCAAGAGCACACGGGTGACAGCAGCTAAGCAACACAGATCGACAAAGTACCGTGTATGCCGCGAGCCGCTTCTCAAAGTAGTTTTGGTGCCAGTCAAGGAATTGCTGGCGCAGGTCGTCGCTGCACGCTTCCAGCTGGGAGAGCAGCGTCACCGTCTCGCAAATCTATATGACAATATTGCGACAGCAACACGAGAATTAGCACTGTGGACACCGTCAGCAGCTCACTTGGCTTGTGGTTCCCCACCTCTTCAGACGAGAGAGCCGTGTTGCTGAGTCGCTTGGAGAGCATCTGCTGCAGTTGCTGCACGATCTTCTCGGCCTCGACTTGGATCGTCTGGATTGTTTCATTGCAGACACACAGCATATCAGATTTGAGTCAAACCGAACTTCTCAGGCAATATCAAACAAGCGCAAGTGAAGGCTGCGTGCGTACCTTGAAGGACGCGATGTGTTCGTACCGACCCAGGATGCGGCGCGCCAGCAGATAGTACTTGGTCGCGTTCGCATACTCTTCCTGCTTGAGTGCTCTGTCGATGATAACAACAAGCACACATTGGTTAGCTGAGGTGCATTTGCCTTCAAGAACAAATCCAATGCCCGGCAATTCGACTCACGTGTTGAGGCGCTGCGGGAGCTCAAAGATGAACTCGAGGCGCTTGAGCAGGCGACGCACCCCGATGAGCTTCTCGACCTTCGAGCGGTGCGGCGCGAGCGCGACGTTGATGCTCTCGCTCTTCTCGGTGATCACGTCCATGCTCGCGACGACCTTCCCCACTTCCTCCTCCATGCTCGCGACGTTGTTCTACGCACACAAAGATGTGTACAGGTAATAGCTCTCACACGTTATACTCGGCCACCAATACGATATTAGTGCACTATTGCAAATACAACAGACGCACCTTCATCTTGCGGATCGTGTCGGTCGCGCTGATGAACTTGTTGTAGTTCTCGTACACGAGCATCTGCATGTTGGTGTCCAGCTCCTTGATCTCTCGGATGAGCTGGTCGTCTCGCTGCAGCAGGTCGTTCAAGCCGCGTCCTTGGAGCATTTCCTATGATCACATAAATCCATTATGATGAGCTCCTGAGTGTTGTTGAAGAGGAGAGGGAAGCAGGCGCCACGCACGCACTTTGACGTAGGTCTTGGAGTCGAAGCCCTTGGAGTCGATGTTGCGCAGACTCTCCTCCTCGCTCTCGCGGTCCTGCATGCCGTAGTAGCTGCTCAGCAGCTCCTGCATGCGCGACATGCCGTGCTCGTCCTGCGCCGTCGTCGTCGTCGTCGCCATCGCTCTCGGTCCGTCGATCGCGTCCCGCTCTTGATTCTGCTTCAAAGCTCTTTTTCCACGCTCAAGGAAAACATCCGTCTTCTCTTGGTTTCACTATGCGCGTGTCGAAATAACTTGGTGTCAAAACTGGAGACTCTGTCAAATTTGGCAAGCAGACAAACCCGCAGTCGTTGAGGGTGGGTTAAACTGTGGCTGTGAACTTTTTGCACATCGCAGCATGTGTCGTTATTTGCCGCGATCGACTCCCTGTACCGGCTGCTAGGTACGGATACCGGTTCCTTTTGACAAGCTGAAGTCAGAGGAAAGCCAACAGAAGAAACGCGTCGGGTGCGCGAAGAAAGCTGGGAGCTGCTGGACGCAAGTCGCTGCATCCCGATCTGGCGCACGAGGGGCGAGGTGGACCCGAAGGCTGCGCGCAGGAAATGCCATCAGGGCCGCAATGCGGATGCGCGGATCGCGGTCTCCGGGTGCAATTCTTCAGTGTACTTCGTGCGCGCACGCGTCCCTCTGTCGCCGCGTCTCCATGACAAAGTCAAATCACACGAGTGTGATACGAGGCGCATCTTCCGTACAGCACCGGCCGATACTGTACTGTGGTGACCAGCTTCCGCGATCCAAGTGCATCCCACGGAAGCTGAAGCAGAAACTGAAGATGAGCTGCCGTTGTCGCAGAGACTTTGAAAGCGGTGGACAGGTGAGGGTTGGTGCGAAATCGGCAGCGCAACAGGTTACGACTGTGTTCACCACGACACTGGGCTTCAACTCGCAGGACAGGACCCTCGAAGCTCTTCATAGCTCAGCTCTCTTTAGGCAAATGCATGGCGAAGCAGTCTATCCCCAGCGCTGGCTAACGACTGAGTTTTGAGCGGTGCTGGAAGGTCGCGCGCATCACCAGAATCAGCGGCAGTGACGGACTGCCTCGCGCGTCCATTCATTTTTTTCTCCCCATTCATTCGCTTGGTTCTGGCGGTGAAGAAGTACGAGGTCACATGCTACTCAAGCTCCGTATGGAGAGCTGCATCAAGTGCGCCAATACCACAGATGCACATTCCTTTTTTAAACAACTCTTCGGACGAGTGTATTTTGCGTGTAAGTTACGTACAAATGGTGGGGAGTTGCGGACGGAATATCCCACAGACAGCCAGCGGCGCTTTCATGGCGTCGTCTTGTGCTGCGGTGCACTCTCTATTCGCCGCGCGGGCCGAAGAAGATGTACTTGCGCCACCCGGTCTTCTCCGGGAACTTGACGCCGTTCTCCGTGAGCTTGACGAACGCCTTGGAGAAGTCCGCGAACCAGAGGTCCTCGTCCTTCGCGTAGAGCTCCACGTACTTCTTGAACTCCGGGTCCTCGATCATCACCATGTCCGCTGGCAGCATCATGAGCTCGCCGGTCGGGTCCTCGTACTGCATTGGGCCGTTCCACTTCTTCACGGTCCACTTGTTCTCGAGGAGCTGGTGGAAGTACTCGTTCGACCACGTCCACTCTGCATTCGTCCACGGGCCGCTGTAGCCACTGCGGTCCGGGTAGCAGCGGCCGATGGCGTGCGCGCCGCACAGCGCCACGATCTCGCGGTCGTTGAAGCCCATGCGGTAGAACACGTCGCGCACGTGGTTGGTGGTCTTTGGCTTGGAGCCCTTGTCAGCGTCCGGGAGACGGCCGTCCGGGGTGCACTCGTCGCCGCTGACAGCGTCAGGGCGGCCGAGGCGGAACGGCACCGACGGTCCGCCCATCTCTTCAATGATGGCCACGCCGGCGAGGATGTACAGGTCCGCGTACGTGATCTCCGGGTGGTTCTTCTTGACAGGTTCGAGGGCCTTGACCGCCAGGTGGAGGCCGGCGTTGCCGCCGTGGTTGATCTCCGGCGAGAAGCGGATGGTACCGCCCGTGGAGCCGCCCGAGCCGCCGTCGTGCTTGCTGTACGAGCCCGACGAGTGCCACGCGAGGCGCACGAAGGTCGGGCCCATGTAGTTGTTCTTGTCGAAGATCTCGACGATCTCCTTCTTGATCTGCTCGAGGTCCGGCTTCTTCTCGCGCGCGTTCACGAGGTCGGTCATGGCGAAGCCGCCGGCGACGGCCACACCCGCGGCGGCGAGCAGCGCGGCGCTCGGCTGCTTCTTGCCCGAGGCGGCCTTGGCGCCCGAGTTCGCGGCGGCGGACGCGAACGTGCGGGTCTTGGACACAGCGCCAGCTACAGTGTGTGCGACATACACAGCAGATCATTCGCAGGCAGCCACCAGCAGGTTAATTG
>JAASFQ010000011.1:0-98849 GCA_023333845.1 Globisporangium polare | reverse complement strand
GACACCAGCGTCGGCGCGGTCATCGCCCAAACCTCGGTGCGCTCCAAGGCAGCGCTGCGCACGTCCAAGCGGCTCAAGCTCTTCGGCATCATCTTCGCGCTGGTCGGCTGTGTGGCAGTGGGCATCGGCGTCATCTACCAGCTCAAGCAAACTGATGGCGATGCGACCACCAGCAGCAAGAAGAAGTCCAGCTCTGTTGATGAGCAAGTGTCAGCAGACCGCGCCGGTAGTGGCAAGAGCATCCCAGTCGCCATCAAGACTGTCAACACCGACGCCGATGGCATCATACCGTCGACATTCCTCAGTGTCTCGTACTCGACAGACGGTCTCTCTCCTTCGCAGTTCGTCCTCTCGAAGAAGTACTGGAGCAAGAGCTTCATGGTGTACCCGACGATCGAGAAGCACTCGGGGCCACCAAAGTCGGGCCGCGAGCGTGGCAGCGTCATGCTCGACACGAGCGACTACGTGTTCCACTTTGAAAAGTCAATGGACGGCGAGTCTCTATTGTTTGTGCCCGAGAACCACCGCACGCGTCTGCAGAGTGGGAACGACGACCTCAAGGCCATGTTCGACACCAGCCAGTGGGCCGGGTACTACATGAAAGTGGACATTGAGACCGAGACCGACGACGCGTTCATCATCTCGGCCGACACCTTCCTCTCGAGCGGCTTCTTCGTCTCGAACGCGCTCGCGTCGGATCGCTACACGATCATCCCTGGTGGCACCAAGTTCTACCCGCGCAACTCGATTTTAAGAGTCGAGTACGAGTTTAAAGACGGCGTCGCGGTCGTCTCGTACGCGATCAAACTGCTGCCTGAGACCGTCATGAGCCAACGAGTCGCTGACGACCGTGTTGGGTACTTCAGCACGCGGTACACACTCTATGGGGCTGACTATGAGCGGAATACCTCCGTGATGGCGACCAGGAACGTTGGTGCACGCTCAGGTGCTGCTGCTGCTGCTGACGCCGGTGATAAGGATGCTGACGACGACGGCTTTCACAGTATCGATCCAGAGGTGACGGTGATTAACAGACGGCGCCTGGAGCTCGACTCAAAGACCAACAAGACCAAGGAGTCCATCGTGTACTACATCGACCCGTCGGTGCCCGCACGCTGGCGAGATGCCTTCGTGGCCGGCGTTGAGGCCTGGAAGCCGGCCTTCGAGGGGATTGGCTTCAAGGACGCGATCAAAGCTGTGGTTCCTGGGGATGCGGACTGGCCGCTGGACTACCGCGTGGGAGATCTCCGGTACAACAGCATCTCGGTCATGATCTCGGACCAGACGTACGCCATGGGTCCGTCCGTGATCGACCCGCGCTCGGGCGAGATCCTCCACAGCGACATCATCTTCGAGTATGGCTTCTTCAACGAGGTCATGAAGGACTTTGACATGCAGTCGCCCGTGGACCCGCCGCGGGTCAAGCCTGACAAAGTTCACGCTAACGTTAGGATCGAGCCCACCCGGAGCAGCTACGGCCGCCTTCGCCAATGCGGCCTGGGCCAGCATCCGCACCACCAGGCCGAGCGCATGCTGCTGAGCATGGCCCACGGATTCGAGAGCGCGTACGTCCCCGAAGAGATCATCGGCCACCACTTCACAGACATTGTGATGCACGAAGTGGGTCACACGCTGGGGTTGCGCCACAACTTTGCCGGCTCGTCCATGATCTCGCGCAAAGAGCTCAACGACGACGAGTTTGTCGAGACCCACGGGCTCTCGTCGTCCATCATGGACTACGTCCCAGCCAACATCTTCTCGGACCTCAAGCCGAACAAGGCGGCCACACACAAGTACTACATGACGACCATCGGCGCGTACGACAGGGCCGCAATAGCCTACGGCTACTCGATTGTGGACGACGAGGAACCGGGCACAAAGAGCAAGACGCTGACCGAACTGGCGCGCCAGGCGCCGTTCTTCCTGACCGACGAGGACACGGATGTGACGTTGAGTCCCTACGGCCAGCGGTTCGACCTGTCAAACGACCCGGTCGACTTTGCGAACGACCGGCTGGACCTGGCCAAGCTGCTGCGCAAGTCCAAAGTGGTGGCCAAGATCCCGGACGACGCGTCCTGGACGATCCTCTGGCGGCGCGAGGCTGCGCTGCTGCGTATGATCAACGGGACGGCGGACATCGTGAGCGACTTTTTAGGTGGCGCCAACGTGTCGCACGCGCACCGCAGCAAGGGCGAGAAGAAGTACGCGCCGCCGTACGTGTCCAAGGTAGTGCAGCAGCGCGCACTGGACGTGCTGACACGCATCATTAGCGGCGAGCCGGGGCTCTTCCCAGCACCAGAGGACTACTCGACGTACATCCAAGTGCGCGGCTTTGACGGCGAGGACTGCAACGGCCCGAATCTCGAGTACGGCTGCCTCGCAAGAGGACTCGTGGACCTGGACCACGTGCTCTTCTACATCCAGAAGAAGGCCGTCGAGCGCGCGCTCTTCCCGGCCATGCAGCGCATCGTCGCGCAGGACGTGAACGCCCCGCTGGAGGTCACGGAGCTGCTCGCCGCGCTGGACAGCGCCACGTGCACCAGTGACGGTGACGATGATGGGGACACGCAGGTGTCACGCAGCAAGGTGGTGCGCGCGTTCCTGATAGACACGCTGCAGAGGCTCACGGACGACGAGGCCACGGACGTGCGCATCAGCGACGCCATCTTGGCCACATTCCCGTCGATCACCAAGAGCAGCAGTGGCGATGATTCGCGATAAAAATCGTGACCCAAAATAGATAAATAAGTCGAGTGACCGGTTTGATTGGGTAGAAATGAAGTTATAAAGGCGACCGGTCATTGTTGTCGTGTGTGGAAGAGCAGGATCGAAACAGCGAAGATGGCGGCAATGATGCAACGGTGGCGCCTGCGCGGCCTGCTGCCGCAGCGTTCGCTGAGTGCGATCCACACGCGTACCATCATCTCTTCTAGCAGTTCTGCTTCTGGTGTTGCTTCTGGTGTTGCTGCTGGTGCTGGGGTGAGCGGCGACGCGCCCGTGCGCGTGCGCTTCGCGCCGAGCCCCACGGGCTACCTGCACCTCGGCGGCCTGCGCTCGGCGCTCTTCAACTACCTCTTCGCCAAGAGCTCCGGCGGACAGTTCATCTTGCGCATTGAGGACACGGACAAGGTGCGTGGCTTTGCGCTCTATTAGCTGGTTGGATGTATTGCGGTCAGCTGACGTTACGTGTGCGTGTGTGTGTGTGTCATTGCCACAGACTCGTCAAGTGGAAGGGTCCGTGGAGGCGCTCATCGACAGCCTCAAGTGGTGCGGCGTCGAAGAGGACGAAGGTACGTGCTGCGCAATGCATTAAACCCGCAATGGGTAGAGTGTTTTGGCTCACCACGTATGCATGTTCGGCTGTTGCGTAGGCCCAACGAAGGGCGGCCCACACGGTCCGTACATCCAGTCGCAGCGCCTGCCGATCTACAAGGAGTACGCCGAGAAGCTCGTCAAGGTGCGCTTTATAACAGTACTACTGCACAGTTACTCACTATATAAAGACTATCACTAACCCACTGCACGTGGTTGTGATGAAACACAGTGCGGCCACGCGTACCGGTGCTTCTGCACGTCCGAGCGGCTGACGAACCTGCGCGCGTCGCAGACCCGCAATGGCGAGGCGACCATGTACGACCGCGCGTGCCTGGGCCTGGCGCCCGAGGAGATCGAGGCCCGCGTGGCGCGTGGCGAGCCGCACACGGTGCGCTTGAAGATCCCGGACGGCAAGACGGTCGTGAAGGACCTGCTGCGCGGCTACGTGCAGTTCGAGCACGCGGGCATCGACGACCAGGTGCTCATGAAGAGCGACGGGTACCCGACGTACCACCTTGCGAACGTAGTCGACGACCACCTCATGGAAATCTCGCACGTCATCCGCGGCGAGGAGTGGCTCCCGTCCACGCCCAAGCACGTCATCCTCTACAAGGCGCTCGGGCTCAAGGCCCCCAAGGTATTCTTGGTTTGCGCTGTGTTACATGATGGCCATATAGCTTATTGGGGGATAGCCTGACAGGATTTACTGTGTGGCTTGTTGACCAGTTTGCGCACTTGGGCTTGCTGCTGAACGAAGACCGCTCGAAGCTCTCGAAGCGCCAGGGCGATGTCGCTGTCGAGGACTTTCGCGTATGTGTTTTTACTGGTTACTGGTGTTGCTGTGTAAATATCCTTCTCACTAAAGTCATGGGCGTTGTCGTTGTTGCTGTGCTATAGGACAAGGGCTACCTGCCGAGCGGCCTGGTGAACTTTGTGGCGCTGCTCGGGTGGAACCCGGCGGGCGGCAACAACCAGGAGATCTTTGACATGAAGGAGCTCGAGCAGCACGTGAGTTCTTCGACTCGCTTGCTCTTCTATTATAGAAATAGGCTCAACCTGTGGACTAACGCTGATGGACTCTTGTCATCTGCAGTTCTCGCTGGAGAACGTCAACAAGGCCGGCTCCGTGGTGAACGTCGAGCGCCTGCGCTGGATCAACTCGCGCCACGTGCGTTCGCTCTTCGCGGACGACAGTATCGGAGACGCCAAGAAGCAGCAAGTGATCGACGAAGTGCTTCCCTTCATCTCGTCTTCGCTGTCAACTGAAGTCGCTGGACAGGATCTCGTGGCCTCGTTCGGGGTCTCGTACATCTGGAAGGCCATGGACCTGATGAAGGTACGATTTGTGCCTGACTCGTGCCTCAGTGCTCCCTTTGGTTATTAACTCTATTGGCTTGGACCTGTAAAGGAACGCGTGAGTGCGCTGCCTGAGTTTGGTCCGCTCTGCGTGCCGTTCTTCGTGGACCCAGACCTCTTGAGTGCGGAGGCGCAGGACGTCAAGACCAAGTACATTGGCGACGACACGGGTGCGCGTTGCTGTGTAGCGTGTCACTCTCACTGCTATACTTTGGTAATTACGCTGTTGTGCTCAACATTGTGCTTTCTTCTTGGCTATGCAGATGAGATTGTCACCGAAGTAACTGAGAAGCTGCAGGCTCTCTCCGATGCCGAGTTCAACCCGGTACGTCCATTCAAACACAACACTGCTGGAATCACCGAGTTATCTTTACTAACAAGTTCACACGTGTGCGTGCAGGACGACATCACCAAGACGATCAAGGCCGTCGCGAAGAGCCGCAAGCTTGGCCTGAAGAAGTACGTCGAGTCTACGTCTTGAGTACTCACTAGCTCTCTCTCAGTTGTATTGAAATTGACGCACGCCACTGATGCTCACTACTGAACAGGGTCCTCATGCCGATCCGTTACTACCTGACGGGCATGGAGGTCGGCGCGGGTCTCGGCGACACGATCGAGCTGCTCGGAAGGGACACGGTGCTGCGTCGACTGCAGGAGCGCAAGTAGAGCGGGCGTTCAGCTCTCATGAAGCCTCGTCGTTAACCAGCCGAGGGGCTTCTCGTTCAGCCCAACCCAATAGACATTTTCAGAGCCAACCATTTTCAACATTCTCGGAAATGCGTTTTCTATAGAGTTACAAATCGTGAATCCGTGGGGCTGTATGTACATACACATCAACCAATCAATCGCTCTCACAATGAAGAACCCCAGCCACCTGCTCGCTTGTGAACCAACAAAACTTTCCCCCTCAGTTCTTCCTCGACACGAATGGCTTGCGCACCACGAAGGAGCCGTTCTTGGACGACGACTGCTTGCGGTTCTGCACGCGCTTGACCACCTGCTGGGCACGCGAGGCCTTGTTCGAGCGGCTGAAGTTGTTCGCGACCTTGCCCGGGAGCACGACGTTCATGATGCGGGTCTTCTGCTGCTGTGATTTCTTTGCGTTCTTCTTGCTGCGGTTGTTGTTGCCAGGTGGCGCTTGCTTGATCGTGATGCGGATCTTCGCGGCCTTGTTGTTCGAGCGCACCACTTTGCGCGACTGGTCCTTTGTCACGACAGTCAGGGTCTTGACACTCCCACTCTTGTTCGCATTCGACTTGTTTGCCTTCGGCTGCTGTTGTTGATGTTGTTGTTGCATAACCTTCTTGCTCTTCTTCTGAGTCTGCTGCTGCTGTTGAGGCGCTTGCTTCTTCGTCTTCTGAGTCTGCTGCTGCTGCTTCTGGTTCCCCTTCGCCTTGGGACTCGTCACCTTGCGCACTGCATTTCGCGACTGCGACTGCCCATTCGAATTCGCTGGTGCAACAATCGTGAGCTTCTTCTTGCTCTTCTGAGCGTTCTGCCTGTTCGCCGCTGCCACTTTCTTGCCAACGACCGTTTGTGGGGCTGCATTCTGCTTCTTCTTCTTCTGTCTTCTCAAGGCGCTCTTGCTGGTGCTCTCGCCGGCCTTTGAAGTCGCTGGCAGAGCTGGCAAACCGCGGTTCTTGTTCACGAGCGCGCTGCGCTTGACGGTTTGCGCACTCTTGGTGGCCGAGTCGCTCTTCTGCTGCGTCTTCTGCTTCTGCGTTGTCTCCTTCTTGACGGACTCGTGCTTCTTTTCCTTCTTCACCTCCTTGCGGCGCTCCTTGATCAGATCGTCTACAGTTCGCACAGCAACACATTTCAGTCAGTGGTGCAAATCTAACGCTGCATGGTTGCCAATGAAGAGAGCCTTCGTACCGAGCGAGAGGTCCAGACGCGCTTCGACCGAGAACGCCTTCGGGCTGATCGTTCCACTGAACGACGGGATGGAGGCCACACCAGGCGTCGGCGTGGACGGCACGATGATGGTTGTCGGCTCGCTCATGGCTGAGGTGGGGGCTGGTGCTTGCTGGAAAGAAGGAGACGTGGGCGGGAGCTGGTGACTTGGAGACTGACTGATGCACAGAGCTCACGTCCGAGTGAGCAGCAGCCGCTCGTGGCATGGGCCGGGAGCATTCTGCCCCCTGGTCCTCCGCGTGACCTTCCATGGATCTGTTTGTGAAATAGAAAGGGCGCCAGGATACCGTTTCCCGTTTTCTACCAATCATACGTTATCACTCAAGACAAATAAGCCAATCAGAATGGTCTATAGAAGATCTTTTCGCTTTCTTGTGAGCGCTTCGATTTTTGTCGAAAGAAAACCTTGCGAGTCCCGCGTTGCAGTGAGTGTGTGTCAAGTCCTCGCAGCCGTTACACGACCAATTGACCACCAAGTGTCCAAAGAGCAAGCCAAACGCAACAACAAAAACCTCGTCAGGGCTGGCCGGAAGATCCGGCGAGGAATTCGAGGTGCGTGGCCGTAGCGCCGAGCTGCCAGTGGTCGCGCAGGTGCTCCTCGTTCCAGAACTTGGTCAGGTGGCGCTGGCCCGAGTCGCAGAGGATCGTGACGACCGTGTGGCCCGCGCCGAGCTTGCGCGCTGCGCGCACGGCCGCGACGCAGTTGAGCGCGCTCGAGCTGCCCACGAAGAGCCCTTCCTCGCGCAGCAAGAAGCGGGACATCTCGACGATCTCCTGGTCCGTCACGAGGAACGCGTCGTCGATCTTCGCGCACAGGAAGTTCTCCGTCAAGCGGTCGATGCCCACGCCCTCCGCGATCGTGTCGTAGCTGTGTTTGCACGCGCTAGGTAAGTGCATGTACTGTGGTTCAGATCAAGAGAGCAGGAACGTACCGGTGGCGGCGCACTTTGGCTTCCGACTGCTGCGGCGTGTAGCAGACGTTGCTGCGGACCTGTCGTTTGCAAGAGGAGATTGAATTATTACCACGCCCAAGCGAGTCATGCGAATGCTGCATATGGCTACGTACCTTGTTGTACAGGCTCGAGCCTGGTGGGTCCGCCAGGAAGACCTGGACGTTCGGGTCCTGCTCCTTCAAGTAGGCGGAAACGCCCGCGATCGTTCCGCCCGTTCCTGCAAAAGCACACGTTGCAAAATCAGAACACCACCACACAGTGGGGCTACGAGCCATCGCAAGAGAAGCTCAGCGAAGCAAGTGATGCGCTATCACACTGTACCTGATGACATGACGAAGGCGTCCAGCTTCCCGTGGGTCTGGTTCCAGATCTCTGGCCCGGTGGTCGAGTAGTGCGTCTCGAAGTTCGCCGTGTTCTCAAACTGGTTGGCAAAGAAGCCGCCTGGCATCATACGGTAAGGTTATCACACAGTAGCCATGCTGCATGGCACACATGTGAATATGATGCCCACCTTCGATGGCCTTGGCGCGACGTTTGGCCTCGTTCACGTAGTGCTTGGCGTTCACGATCGACGCGGGCTTGACGAACTCAACGTGCGCACCAAACTGCTCTAGTAGCTGGCTCTTCTCCTTCGCTTGGTCGTCCGGCATCACGATAATGCAGTTGTACCCGCGAGCTGCAGAGAGAGAATCACACACACACACACACACACAAGACACGGAGGCAAATCGAATGAGAATGCGGCCGAGATTATCCTAGCTCAGCAACGCAACAACATATAGCCTAACGGACCTCGTGCAACGAGCGAGAGGCTGATGCCCGTGCTTCCAGACGTGCCCTCGACGATCGTGCCGCCCTCGCGCAGCAGGCCGCGGCGCTCGGCGTCCTCGACGATACCCTTCGCGACGCGGTCCTTCGAGCTGCCGCCCGGGTTGAGGAACTCTGCCTTCGCCTGCAATACAACAAGACGCCAAGGCAGCCAGATTGATCAGCAGCTGCACTAACACACCAGTGGTCAATTGAACAAAGCAGTACAGCACCAGGATTGTGCATCCCGTGGCCTTCGACAGGCTCGTGAGCTCTAGCAATGGCGTGTTGCCGATCAGACCCGTGAAGCCGTGCTTGTACTCGGGCGAGCGGCGCTTGTGCTGCTTCTTGTGGGCTTCAGCTGCTGCCACAGTGAGGTCGTGCAGCTTCCAGAGTGAGAGCGTCGCCAGCGCGAGCGACAGTCCCCAGGACCAGAGCGACGCGCTCCAGTGCGTACTGCCAGCCGTCGTCGCATTCGTCATGCTCGTTCTGCTCGTTCTGCTCGTTCTGTGTGGACAGAAAAAAATGACAAGCAAACAAATTGAAAAATGCTCAACACCACCTGATTCCAGCCAATCACAGTTATATTCGGTACTAAAGGACGACCATTTTAGCCAATCAACAAAATTCTTAAGGCTTGATTTGGCTGCAAGTCACCCATTTCTTCATGCCGACTCCTGCGAGAGACTCGCGAGCGCTCGCTGGAACGCTGGACAGAGCGCCAGGTCGAAATCCAACTCCAGCACTTGGCTATTGGTGCAAGCAAGAGCCACAGAGAAGTCGTCACTCACAGTTCTCCAGCAACTACAGCCCTACGGAATGCAAACCACGCACCGTTGCATCTCCTGGAGGTCGAGAAGCAGCTGCATGCGCATCTTGTCCGTGTCCGAGACCGACGAGCCGCTGGACACGAGGCTCGACGTGTTGCGCTGCAGCTTGCGGCTCTTGAGCGACTCCTCGAGCTCCTGCGCCGACTTGAGCAGCTCCGTTGAGAGTGCGCCGTAGAGCTCGCAGAGGTCGTCCAGGATACGCAAAAAGAGCTGCTGGCGGCTCGCGCCCGTGAAGTGCACGCCCCACTTGCCCACGAACTCACCGAGCGGGCTGCAATACAGGAATATGGGTGGATGACACTGTTAGTGAGGCTACTGGATGCCAAGGCGAAGTGTTGAAGGCAAACCTGATGATGTTCGAGACGTAGGACGACGCCACCGTCGGCGGCGGCTTGTTCGTCATCTGGTACTGTCCCTTCACAGTCCTGTTTCCACAGACAAAGGATATTGGTTCACACTCATTATTTAGCGCGATGTTGCGTGGTTCACGCACAAAAATCAAGAAGAGAGACTCACCGCAGCGCTGGAAGCACCTTCTTGCACTCTTCTGCGACCATGATCGACGCCGCAGACCAGCAGCAGTCCTCGAGTTCCTCGAGTGACGCCAAGGGCTTCATTTCCATCCACAAGCACGTATAGATCGGTCATAAGTCAGCATATCCGAAGATCGCGTCACGGAACGAGCAACGCTCAGACGCACCTCGCCAAAGAAGTCTGCCACAAACTCGTCACTGCTGGTAGAATCCGTGAACGGCTCGACGTGCTTCGCCATGACTGGGAACAGCTCGGTAACAATCTACAGACAAGCCCAGCAAACACAGAGATAAAATCGGACCACCAGCTGGCTCCATCCAACTTCCGCGTTTTCCATCGCTTCTCCTCACTCACCTTGTCACGCAGGATATGGAAATCGCTCCCGGCGCAGACCAAATCCTCCTCATTCTCCACGAAATAGAGCGAGACAGCGCTGATATCCACCTTGTTGCCGCTCTTGAGCTGCTCGACTGCGTTCACAAGTGGGGCTTTCCACACGTGAATGTAGAACGAGAGCAGCTGCATGCAGAGCTTGCTGAAGCTCGGCACGAGCGGCTGGAGAAACACGTTTGGCGCCCAACACTCTTGCATCGCACTCCACAGAGCCTTCGAGTTTGCAAACAGGAAATGCACGCCACTCAGCGACAAATCCGGGTTCTGCTCCTCGCGCTTGACGCCAAAGGCCTTCTCAAGCGCAGAAGACAGCTGGGAGAAGCGCAGCTGGAAGTACACGTCCACGTTCCACTTCTCCTTGAACTCCACGACGCTCTCGTGCGAGCGGAAGCGGATCTTCATAGTCTCGTTCACGCAGAAGCGCTGCTCCATCTGCGTCAGGAAGTGCATGCTCTGCGAGTAGCTGCGGTGGAACCTGTCGGGGTCCGCGGCCTGGAAGACGATGCTGTGTTTCGTCGCGAAGATGTCGTAGAGCGGCTTCCAGATCGCGTTGCCCAGAATATCAACCGCGCACTTGGCCTCCCCCTGGCAGATTGGCAGCGCGAGGATCTCACTAAACTTGTTTGCGATGAATTCGAGGATCGCGTCGTAGATCTGCTGCAGCCCCTCGCAGGAACCGCGCACGCGGCCGTCCAGTTTGCCGCGCGTCACGTTCTCCTCGGCGAAGGGCAGCACGAGCAGCCGGCCGACCATTTCCTCCGGAATGTCGCTCTTCTGCAACAGCACGTAGGATCGCAGCAGGTAGCTGAGCGTCGTGGCGCTGATTGCGTGGTCTCGGTTGTAGAACGTGTCAGGGAAGATCTCAGTCGCGAACTCGGTCTCCAGGCGCCGCAGCAGCGTCTCTTCGATCACAGCCAACCGCTTTTCTTCACTCTGCGGTTAGCACCATGTACGTTAGATTTGTATGCGACAGATACTCAAGCGTGTATGGTACCTGGATGGTGGGGATCTCCACGCCTTCGTAGAACTCGAGCTCGAGCTGCACGAGGTTCTGTGTCGCGCGCTCGAGTCGCGCGCACGTCTCAGCGGCGCTACTGCTCTCGCTTGTTGTGAGACGTCTGAGCTCGTCAAAGTTGTCAAAGCCGTCGTCCTCATCGTCCTCTGACTCGCTGACTGAGCCTTGGTGCTGGTCTCTGCTGGCAGTGTTAGCGTCCTCGTCGTCGCCGTCAAGCGGACTGGCGATCTCCAGCAGCTCTTCCAGCAGCAGGAGCTTCTCCGATATCCTTTACGCAATAAGGCATAGCTGCGTTAGTGTTGTGTTTCATAGTACGAGTCAAAGCGGAAGATGATGGGACTGCGTACCGAATGCTGAGCTGGAGGTCCTTCTCGCGCTTGCTCAGATCCTCGAAGGTCTTCAGCTGCGAATGGATCTTGGACTGCAGCTGGTTCTGTTCACGGAGTAATCCCACACATAGGAGCATCAGTGCACTGAAGCGGCATATCGCATGTGTAAAACAGCGACCTATCGCAAACGTACGAGCGTGAGCTGCACGAGGTCGACGCGCTTCAGGATCGCGAGGATCGGTGAGCGCACGGACGAGACTGCCTCGTCCACGCCCTTCAGCTTGGACGACAGCTGCAGGAACTCGGCGTAGTCCTCGTTGATGATCGCCACCAGCTATCAGTGCATGCACACAGCGACCGACACAGAGCGCATGTGAGCACACACACACAATGACACAACACAAGGTCATCTCATCTGTGCAAAGGTCTGCATGACGACAGCTCGGCACTTCCTGCGGCCGCACCTGGTTCTCGAGCGACGTCTGGAAGTCGCGCAGGTCCTGGTGTATCGTCTCCATCGGGTTGCGCGTGCGGCACTCCTCCAGGAACGCCGCCACGGAGAACTCGTCCGCCGCGAACGCGTCCACATCGAAGCAGTACTTGCTGAGCCCCATGTTCGAATTGCTGCGTGTCGATCGGAAAAAGTGACGATGAACGCGAGTTCCCAAAATGTGGACCACCTCACAACGACAAATATCGGTCAGGATTCATGTGGGCCACATCGCATCAAATCATGAAAGCTCACCAATTATGTCTCAAAAATCAACATTGTTTCCCTGAAAAGCAACAACAAACAGCTTCAAGACTCCCTTGCAGCCTGCTGGGCCTGGATCATCTCCTGGATGAACATGTCCGAGAGCACGATCTTGTCCTGCGCGCAGTTCTGTAGCTGCTGCAGGTACTGCACGGCGTCGGCCGAGCTCGCGGTCGCCGCGTAGTTCTCGAACCGCTGGTGCTCCTCGAGCTCCGAGCGCGCGTACTGCAGCAACCGGTCAATGTACCGCCGGTGCGCCACCGACGCCTTCAGGAGCACGACGCTCAGCGCCGACGGCTCGTCGTTGTGCTCTGTCGAGTCGAGCAGTGGCGGCGCCGCGGGGGTCGGCGACTCTGGCTCGAACGCGTTCAGGCTGGCGTCATTGAGCTCTTCGTTCAGCGCCTGCATGACCAGGTCGTCGCTGGGCGGGTCCTGAATGCCGTCGCTCATCATGCTCGTACCGAGGCTCTCCTGCTGCTCCAGGAGCTTCGTGCCGGAGATCGTGAGGAAAATCTGGTGCGGACGCGCAAACACACCGTGCTTGGGCTTGCAGCGGAAGTAGTACTTGCCCTTCGCGCTGCCGTCGTTCTTGCCGTAGGGCTCGTCAAGCTCCACGCCGACCCAGACGCCCTTGACGCCTTCGATCTCTCCCAGGAACCGGACGAATCCGAAGAGCTCCTTGTCGGGAATGCACACGCGGTCGCCCACGTCAAAGTTGTAGCCACTGAGCGTCTGCTCCGCCATCGGAGGGCCGTTGTCGTCCACGCTGCCGGAGATAGAACCGCTCGCTCTGCTGTGTGAGATCTGAAACACACACAAAAGTTCGAGCACAGTCAGTTAGATTCAAATCCCCTCATCAAGAGTGAGCTTGTCGGACGAAGGGACTTGTATTGACGTACCGACGCGCCTGTGAGATCCCCTGGTCGCTGTTGGCGGTGGACAAAAAGCACGTCACATACACACACGAGACGAATGAATACAAATCCGCTCGGCCCAGCGAGAGCCACCCAATGCAAATAAATCGTACCGAGACGTCCGCCATGATGGACTCGAGACGCTTCTGCACCTTGTAGTCGACGACGGTCATAAGCAGCGCCGCGCGCTTGGGGAACTTTTGCTGAAAGAGCAGGAAGAACTCGTGCGACTGACTGCGACAGGACGACGACGCGTCGTAGAGCGCGTTCTTGAGCCCCTTCTCGAGTTGCTGCACGTCGTTCTTGTCGAGCATGGCGCTCCAGTGGAGCAGCGTAAGCTTGAGAGCCGTAATGCACGACAGTCTGATCAGTTTGTTCTTGCTCTCGAGCAGCGTGTCCACAAAGTACCGCAGCGTCGGACCCTTAACGACCGTGTTGGTGATCAGCGCCTCGACGCACTCGTTGCAGTAGTTGCCGCACACTTTGTTGCCGCCGCCGCGCACTTCCACGAGCGTCGGCAGGATCTCGCGCAGGAACGGCACCATGGCGTCGCGCGTGGCCCTGGAGATCGCGAGCAGCAGGCCGCAGACCTCCTTCACGATCTGTGAGCGCAGGTCCAGCACCACGCCACGCAGCGGCTTGAGGATCTTCCAGACCTCAGGCCCGACCGCCGTGGTGACCTCGTCGAGCGTCTCGAACGCGCGCTGGATCTCGCCCAGCGCCGCCATGCGCTCCTGCCAGTTCTCACCGTGCTTCGCGATGCGCTCCATCTCGCGCGCGAGCACCGTCACGAGCGCATCCTGCAGTCACGAATGTGTCCGTCCATCCGTCCAGTCAAGCAGAGAGAGCAAACGTGAGGTGAGCCATCTCGCAACAAAAAGTATCCTTCATGCGCTGGATGACGCGCGCTACACAGCGAGACCGAGAGGGGTCAAGCGAGATGCGCACCTTGCTCATGTTGGTGTGTGGCTCGTCGAGTCAGTCAATGGCGCACGAATGGACGCAGCGCAGCGATAGACGAACCGATCGAGAGCGAGGGAAGCGGTGCACGCTCTCTGTGTGCATGAAGCGAGCGAAGGCGCTCTCACTTCTTTTTTCTCCACACAAAAACAACAACAAGCAAGCGACGGTGGGCATCCTAAATAGTGGCCCTGGTGCTGTCAAACGGAATCGACCTGGATAGTGGCCTACTGAAATAAACTGCAAGTTGGATTGACAATAATGACAGTTTTACATGGATTATCTCACAGGTATCATTACTTTTAGAGCGGCTCCATAAATGTTGTTGCGCCAAGAAAAACCGAGCACTTCAACAAACCTTATAAATCAGTCATATCAACTATGAAATGAAACATATATAGGTTTCGAAACGTTTGTTAGTGACGCTATCAGCTGGACACCACAAAACTCGATCGACCCCTTTCTGATTTCGGCTTGATGCGAAGAACGCGAGAAGATTTTCATCCACAACAGCTGAAGAAAGCGAGCTCAGCTCTTCCATCCGCCTCTCGTGCTCGTGATGGCGTCGCGGCACGGGCAGTCGACAGGGCAGCAGCGCGAGCAGCAGCGGCTCGATCTAGACCCGTCACGGTACGTGTGTGCGCGTGCGTGTGTGTCTCTCTCTATGGGGCAGAGCACCGCTGGCAGCATGTGTGGAGAGTTCTTTCTCATGGTGTCTGTTCTCTTCGCAGCTTGACGACCTTCCCCATGCCCGGGTTCATGGAATCATCGACGCTCCAGGTACGCTGTGCGCGCGTGTATGATGTATATTGGGGAGCGAGTTTATGTGGAAGTATGTACTGATGCTGCTGTTTCTCGACGTGTTTTGTGCAGAGAGAGCCCATGAGCGAGCGGCCAAACAGGGACATGGGTAAGTTAGTCGAGTCTTGCACGCCTGTATCGCCCGTCAAGCACTGACCATGCGGTGTGTGCTATCGCTCTTTGCGTATTAAAGAATCCGCTGCACGCAACCTGCCTGCGCCTCCCCATTCAACCGGGAGCCAGCAGTACTGGATGCCCGACCACCTTTGCAAGGTAGGCCTCCTTTCATTCTCTATCTCTGTGCAGCCCTTCTAATTACGAGTCAACGTCAGTGGCTCTCATACTTCCCGCACTTACTCGTGTCGTCCGCGTTGGTATGTGCTTGCAGGTTTGCTACGACTGCGGCGTCGCGTTTTCGTTCTTCCGGCGGCGCCACCACTGCCGCCTGTGCGGCCAGATCTTCTGCTTTGAGTGCAGCGAGCGGTTCATCGACGGAGCTCCTCACGGCCACCTGGGACAGATCCGCGTCTGCAACTTTTGCGCGCGCTACGTCGAAGAGGCCGAGATGAAGAAGACGATGGCGCAAGCCCAGCGCCGCAGCTCGCTCAGTCGCGGCACCAGCCTGGGCGTCGCGTTAGACCGTCGCTCTTCAGACGCTGATACGGTCTCCCCACTGCTCTGCAATGCGGCCGTTGAAGCTGTCGGCGGTAGCACAATGAACTCGATCGATTCGAGTTCTGTGACGAATTCGTTCCTGGACTCGCCGCCGTCACCTGATGCAGTGGAGATGAACGGTCGCGAGCTCCCGGCGCCGCCGAAGCTGTTTACGATCCAGTCGTCCGAGTCCATCGACGTGGACGAGTTCGACGACATACGCTTGCAGAAAACCTTCAATCCGCGGCCGCACCAGGCGCGTCGTAGGCGTTCCAGCGTAGAGCTGCTTGGCGCGATTGAGAGCGGCGGACTACTGGAAGGCGAGCTGAAGCAGCTGAAACTCGGAATCCCACTGTCGAACTTAGGTCCACCCCCATCACCAGCGACTGCATCACGCAACTCGTTTACAGCGCAGGCGCCAATTTCGTATCGTCTGAAGAGCGATGTGCAGAGCCAGCGAGAGGTTGGGCTCGGCAAGTATATGGTACGTGCGTTCGTATTTGCTGCATGGTGGACTGTTGGATCTGGATCTCTGACATTGCTGTTTGTGGCATTTGTAGCAAGGCGCACATGATCTGATCCGCTCAGGCATCGCGCAGGCCGTGCAAGCAGCTTCAGCGGATCTCCAGCAGCCACAGACAGGAGACGACGATGGCAACACGAGTAGCGGCATCGATCTGAAGAAGCTCGCGACGTCACTGGAGGATATTGCGTTCGTCGTCGCGGGCCACCTGCTCTTCAGCATGAACTTCCGTGCCGAGAACGGCTTCAACTACGCGAGTCTCGCGAAGGTGAAGAGTATCGCGACAGTCGAGACGGTGCAGAAGAACGTGGCGAAGGAGAGCAAGTTCCACTTCAAGTGGATCGCCGGTACGCTGTGTCGCAAGCATCTGAGCCACAAGCAGATGGCGCGCCAGGTCTCGAACCCGCGCATCCTGCTCTTTGCGTGTGGCATTAGTTACGACAGATCAGCTGGCGCGGGTCGCCTCAACTCGCTTGACACGCTGCTCGAACAGGAGAAGAGCTACATGAGCATCCTCGTGGACAAGATCACAGCGCTCCAGCCGGATGTGATCTTCGTCGAGCGCACAGTGTCGCGCCACGCGCAGGAGCTGCTCCGAGCTCGTCGAGTGGGCATTGCGCTCAACGTCAAGTTCGAGATCCTCGAGCGCATCAGTCGTCACACGGGTGCAGCTTTGCTGACGTCGGTGGACCACGTCGACAAGTCGAGAGCCGACGAAGTTGTCGGTACGTGCCGCTCGTTCCTGGTCAAGACGCTGCCGACCGTACCGGATGATGATGAGCACTCGGAGAAGCCTGGGATGAGCGGCTTTGGGACTACTGAGAGCAACAGGGCCACTGTTGGGCCTTTGCCGTCGTCTGCTGTTAACAATCGCCCGAAGACGGAGACGTATATGTACTTGGACGGCTGCGACCCGCTGAATGGCTGCACGGTGCTGCTCACGGGACCAACGAAAGCCAAACTCCGGATCCTGAAGACGCTCACGCGCTCTGTGCTGTCGATGACGTACCGTCTGCTGCTCGAAGCGCACGTTCTCTCGGACCTGGACTTGAATGGAAACGCCTTTGCAGCAGGCAGCGTCGCGTTGTCAAAGCGTGGCCCGATCGATGTGAGCACGACGTGGTACACGACCTGCACGCTTCGAGTGCGCGAGCCCTCGAGCATGCGCGTCAAGTACCATCCGTGCGCAGGCTCCAAGTTCTTTGGCATCCAGGCGTACTCGGACGACGACGTCTCGTTCGGGAACTTTCTCACCCAAGAGATGAGCGCGTTGATGATGAAGTGCCAGGTATTGACATGTCTAACTGTGTTTACCAGGTTTACTGTCAGGTCACTAACTCTGTGGTTCTCTTAATCTCCGTTATGCAGAACAGCAAGTGCAGCTACCCGATGGCGGACCACGTGCAGACGTTCAGCTGCCGCACTGGGACGATCACGATCTCTTTTGAAGAGCTCCCGTTCGAGAACCGCCTGCCGATCTCCAAATCCCTAAGCAATCAGAACGGCGATCAAGAGGACGCCGCCGGAGAGTTATCGCCAAGCGAGGCGATCAATCGACCAGCTCTCATGACGAAGATTCTGGGACGTGAGATCAACGTGCTGGCGATGCTCACTGGCATCTACGATCCGCCGCCGCAGCTCGAAGGCTCTGGCACCAGCACAGCAGCGGAGCGAGAGAGCTATCCGGCGATCGTGTTCTGGCGCTGGTGCCGCGAGTGCAACGGCATGGTGACGCCCTTCATTCCGCTGGAGAAGTACATTTACAAGTACTCGTTCGCGCGCTTCCTCGAGATCATGTTTCTGGAAGAGCAGTCCAGTGACCCGGCGATTGCAAAGCTCCAGTCAGCAGCAGCAGCAGATGGCGCGTGTTCGCACTCGTCGACCAAGTCGCACGTGTTGTTCTTCAACGTGGGCGACTGGGTCGCGCGCTTCGACTTCGCTGCGAAGGTCCCACTTCGTCTAGAGTTCAAGGACCAGCGCACGAGACGCGGCTTCAGCTTTGACGAGAGCGCTGTGAAGAGCGAAGTAGACCAGATCGCTGTGAAGCTCGTGGTGATGAAGCGCCTGCTGGACATGAAACAGCTGCTGGACTCGCTCATCAAGCTCTTCACTGAGAAAGTGCAGGGCATCAAGCAAGCTGTGGAGGCTTTCGAGAAGTGCGATGACGGCCTCCAGGCACAGATCGTGCTCGAAGTGGTGTGCTTGAAGAAGCTCATCCAGTGCGACCAGCTCGTGTTCCTGCATCGCATTGAGAAGCTCGAGGCAAATGCAGCGAATAGCCTGGCAGAGTGCGACATTGCGCAGCGATCGCTGTACCTGCTGGTGTGTCGATGGATCGACCGCATGCTCAAGCTCCGCAAGCTCATCAAGAAGAACTTGTCGAAGGAGGCGACGGCTGCGATGGCGAGCAGCTCGTTCACACTCGCGGGCTTCTCGTTCAGCACGCCGACCGTGTTGTCGCCGATCGCATCGCCTCGAAACCGTGAAGATGGGGAGTATCCGTCGCTGGCGCCAAGTGCGATCTCGCGCGACTCGTCGGATTTCCACTGGGATGGCAAGGAGCGGACGAAGCGCGGCTCAAGCGATGCGCTGAGCATCAACGGGTCGGATATCTCGCCGGAGAGCTCGATCGTGTCGTCTGCTGCGTCGTCATTCACGAGCTTTGAAAGCGGGAGGAAGACGCCGTCAAATCACTCGTATGACCGACCAAGCGGAAGAAACGGCGACCAGAAGGATGTACGTGTGGTGTGCTGTTGGCTGTCCTCGGACTGGGTAGAGTCTCACGTATTTGTTCCGTGTGTCATCGTGGTCATTCAGCAACCTTTGCAATCGAGCTGGCGCACTGCGCTCTGGGATCTATACCGAGTGCTGGGTCGGAATTCGCCAGGCAGTGATTTCCAGGTTGAACTTCCAGAGGCGCTTCTCGCAGGCCACCCGAGTCTGCCGTACCGTTCTGGAGACAACGTGGTGCTCGTCAACAACTCGGAGCCGGTTACGTGTGTGGCCTATGCACTCTCATCGGACTTGTACGACGAGCAGCTCGACTCGTGGAAACTGTGTGTCCACAAGGAAGTCGCAGCGTCCGTGGCGCCGAGCTTGAGCCAGCAGCGCTCGACGCTGTCTCCAGTGCAGACCAACTGGTCGCGCGCAGCGCTGGAGACGTCGCTTAACGCGCCATTCAAGTACTCGATCAGCGAACGGCCGTTGCACGCGTCGCTGCTTTCGGGCGGGAGCTCAGCAGGCAGCCAGAACTCTCCGTGGGAGTTCTCGACCATCGCGTACTATCCGCTTCAGGTGTGTTGATTGTGCTTGCAAACTCTGCTGTTGAGTTGTAATTGCTGATGATCATTGACTTTTCGATTTCGTTTCTTGTAGTTCGAAGTGCTTCGCGAACTGTTTTACGGCTCGCTCGACAACTTTCTCTTCTCCATTGCGCACGTGAATAACTGGAACGCGAGCGGTGGCAAGTCAGGGGCGTCTTTCTACCGAACGCTTGACGACCGCTTTGTGATCAAACACATCTCGTCAACGGAGCTGCAGGTTCGTGTTTGTTGTTATTGACGTCTGAATTTGTCGCCTTCCACAGTCAACTTACGCATGATTGCGCCTCTTGTTGCTTGGTCGTGCTGCCGATAGAGCTTCGTGGAGGTGCTGCCGGGGTACTTCAAGTACATGTCCAAGGTGTACTTTGAAGGGACTGAGAGCGTGATCTCCAAGACCGTGGGACTCTACCAAACGATGATCACGAACAAGGAGACCGGTCAGAGGACTGTGCAGTACATCTCCGTCATGGAGAACGTGTTCGCGCACAAGCAGATCGCCCGCACGTACGATTTGAAAGGAAGCTCACGGAACCGGTACATCAAGCTGGACGACGAGCAAAAGAAGCACCGTCCCTCGCGCGTGCTCTTGGACGGGAACTTGCTCGAACACTCGGAAGGCCATCCTCTGGGCGTGCTCGTAGAAGGCCACAATCACATTGTAAAAGCCGTGAAGAACGACGCCGAGTTCCTCAACTCGATCAACATTGTCGACTACTCGTTGGTAGTGGGGGTTGGCGAGGAGAAGCCCGCAAGCACGGAGATGACGATCGGGATCATCGACTACTATCGCCAGTTCGACTTGATCAAGCGCGTGGAGAGCGTCAGCAAATCGGTCGGCATGATCGCTGGGCAGTCGTCGCCAACGATCATTGAGCCTGGACTGTACGGAAAGCGGTTCCAGGATGCCATCAACCGATACTTCATGCCTGTGAGCCCCGTGTCGTCGAATTCAAACGAAGACGCCGCGCCGGATGCATTGAGCTAGCCATGGTGGGTTTTGATGCCAATTACCACAATTCAGACAGTCTTGAACGAAGATGAGCTTTGTTATTCGGAGGCTATACAGTTTCTGGTCAGCTTTGTTCGCTATTTTCTTGTCGAGTTGAGGCTGCAGCTGAGCTTGGTCGAAAGTAAACCGGCGTTAGCGCCAGCGTTAGGGCCTCCACATGCGCTGGGGTCGATGCCATAGGCAACACGCACCGGCAGCGCGTGTATTGGACAGCATGCCGAGAGCATTTCTTCCGAAAATGGGTCTCGCCAATGCTCACTCCACGCAGCCCATCAGTAATCGGGAACTTGATCTGCTCTCGATCTTGGATGTTGATGTTCACAGTCTTCCCTGCCTTCGAGTCTCGCTTGTGCACCTTTACGATGGTGCTGAGTAAGTTTTCCGGGTCGCTAGCTGTGCTACTCTTGAAGATCATGTGGCGCCTTGGTGGTGGGGTCACGGTGATGAGGAAGCCTGCTGGGGTTTTCTTCTTGATCTCCTTGGTCGCCATGGGGATGGAGTGCACGAGAGCGAGTCTCTCGGTCATGGCTTCCACTAGTCTGGCGGTATCGTCCACTGTTAAAGGTAGTTCGGCGGATTTGGCCTCGCTCCCAGGTGTACTCAACTCGCGCAGGTTGATCGACTGGATGCAATCCACTAAAGGCATCACGACCGCATCGCGTCGATCATGAACGCTGCCTGCTTTGCCCTTCACCTTGCCATGCACCACAGCGCAGTTCATGAAACACTCAGCATTGGACCGGTTGATGAAGCTGACACTGGAAATCTGCAGCTTCAGCCCTCGAGAACTGCAGTCTTTCCCAACGAACGTCTCCGCGTACGTCCAATTCAAGTGGCACAGCAGTCCAAGGGTGCTCTCATGAGACAGGAAGCCCGGAAACGTGACGCAGTCTTCGAAATCGTACCCGTCGAATCGGAATGAGAGCCCACACTACCAAAGCAAACCAAGATGAACAGAAATGTCAGCAAAACAGCTTTAACATCATGCAATGTCAATATCCACTGCAATCGTGCTGCATACTTCCGTACCTTCTCGATGGAGAGCATGATTCGTCGTCCGCTAATCTCGAGTCCACGCTGAAACACTTTCTCGGTCATGTAAAATGTGCAGTTCCCATCTCGGAATGCGAGCGCGCGCTTCCTTCCCCGATAGCCACGGAAAACTCGCTGGATGTGGTTCGCTTCGATGTGCCAGCGCCGGAGAAGGTTGCGATGAGCATATCCTTTGAAAATGCGCTGGATTGCGATCGCGCTCTTTCGACGACACTCGCGAATGACGAAGTTTGCCTGGAGCTGACCAAGCATGTGGTCCACCTGTCGCTGTTGAATGCTTTGAATAAGCTTCTCGCGACGAAGCTGGGATCGGAACTGGAAGCCTCGAAACACACGCTGGACATCGATCGTTGCGAATGAAATCCGAGCGGACGCGCTGCGCTGTTGGTGCAGCTTTAGCTGGGACGGAAGCACCATGACGTAAGAGAGGAAAGCTCCTTCTGATACGGAGGTGTTAACGCCGTCTGGCTTTGATCCACTTTCGTTTTCAGGTGTTGTAGTCGCGCTGATAAAGACGAGATGCTTCAGTATCAGCTCTGCGTGGTCTCTTGTGAGTGTCAGTTTGGTTCTTTTCTCCGATGAGACAGAGAGCTTGATTGGCCGCACGTTCAGACCTCTGAATTTAGTCTGGAACAGCTGGATGAGCTCGATGTTCTTCAACAGTTGAGGAGCAGTAGCTGGGCTGTTGTCACTCGCTGGATTCACTTCTTTAGCGGTGTTCCGCATCGTTTTCTGGCGCATCGAAGCCTTCTGACTGCGGTTCCGCCAGCTCGCTAAGCTCCGAAGGCTATGATTCGGGGCAACATTGACTTCTTTGTCTGCCAGGACGTTTTTGCTTGATTTCTCCACTGCGATCGCTTTGCTGTGTTCGCCTAGAAATGCAAGCACTTCGTCATCGGACAGGTATATCGCGTTGACTCGACACACATTCTCGGGATCGGCGGCGTAAATCGCAGTGTACTGGTTCATCTTTGCCACCATGACGCGAATCTGCTCTTTCCGCTTCTTCGCGACAGGGAGTACTTTCGACAGGATGCTCGTTTGTCGACTATTGAAGATCGAGCAAAAGCGGTGGTAGTTGAACAGCAGCCGATCTAGCGTCTGCACTCGATGCAAGTAGCCAGGAATGGTGTAGTCGGGCGGGAAGAGCGACAGTGCCTTCGCGTAGTGTGCCTCAGCACGCGTGTTGTTCTCAAAGCACTGACAAAACACAGCCAAGTCAAGGTAGACAGCGACGTCGTTTGGTCGGAGCTGTAAAGCCGGCAGGAGGTATCGATTCTCGTACTGTGGTGTAAGGCACATAGCCAAGAGAGAGTGAGCTGTCAGTCAGTCTTTGACTTAAAATGGCACTCTGCATTGTCACCTTCGATTGCTCTTACCGTCGCCAGCTCATCATCAGTGAGGTGCAGTACTTTCTGCGCTCGGTTCAGAAATGCCATCGCAACGCCGATATCTTCACACAGCACTAGGAGAAGCACTGCGTAGAAGAAGCTGAACCGCGCTGACGATGGGAAGAGTCTCACGCCATCCAGACACAGCGCCTTCGCGCCGCTGAAGTCATGCAAACCAACGTATCTCGCCATGAAGCAGTCAAAGAGTGAGTCTTCAGTGCACCCTTCGAGGTCGCACCCTTCGCAACGTGAGCACCGCTGATGGATTACAATCGCTCTCGTCAAACTCCGTACGAACCGCTGTTGTTCAAAGCGGATCGCTTTCGCAAGTCGTCGCCCTCTCCATCCACGCACGCACCGTTGAAGGACTGTCGCAGCTTTGCATCGCCGGTCATGCAGCAGTGCTACCACTAAGCGCCAAAAGCGGTGTCCTCGAACGTGTCGCTGGAAAAGGATGACTCGGCGAACGAGAAGGCGAGCTTGGGCGTCACGCAGGCGCTCGCGACACCTGCAGCCTCGATGCCACTTCTGGATCAGCACTGCTTTCGCGTTCTTCCTCTGTTGCACACGTCGAAATATGCGCTGACAAACTACGAGCCAGCGGAACGCATACTGCACATACCGTGCTGCGCGCTGCTGAGCTGGCCCATCAAAGGCTGCAAGTCGCGCTCTCGTCGCTCGGCCGCGGGCGATTTTCTGGATCATAATGGCCGCGAACGTCGCTTCGTATCCATACTTGCGCTGGAAATACGCCAGCTCATGTGAAGTTTGATGGTGCGTTTCGGACTCCCACGATCGCTTCAGCGACGAATGATACAGGGTCAGAATGCGCTCGTCCATCGATGACAGTGAGTGCGGCGACGCGTTCGAGCCACTGCCTGGCGCTGGCCTCTTCTTCTTCATCAGCATGTTTTGACTCGTGGCATGGTGCCTCTGTACCACCCGTTCGTGGTGTCGATGAAGCGACGACGGCTGCTTCTGGTTGGAAAGCATAATTCGTTCTCCTTTCGCCGTCGGCTCTTCTTTCCGCTGCTTGCGCTGTCTTGCTCGCACGTCTGGTAATGGGAACAGCACGGGCAGCCGGGTTGGCTCCGTCGCTCCTGCTACTGTATCTTCAGCGTTCACGTGTCGCTCACCCTCGAGCCGCTTGGTCGTCTTCTTAGTGTTGTGCTGCGGCAGCGCGTACGTCATTCTTCTCTCGTGTCGCCACGTCTGTCAGTGCGGGCTTTCATGTTGAAGTGCAACTTGATATCGCGCCGCTTTGGACAGCCCAGATGTGTCCCGAATGTCGACCAAAGGATTTCCTATTCTGTTCAAGCAACATCGGACTGAGCGAGAATGCGGAATTGCACTTTCGACACCAAAGACGAAAAGCAAGTGGAGCAAAATGGCGGATCCTGGACGGGTGTTCATCAGCTACCGCTCGCCGCACCGCCTCTACGGGCTCTGCTGGGGCACCAAGCCCAACGACCTGCGGGTCGCCGCCTCCACGTTCATCCCCGAAGAGTACGTCAACAAACTGCAGGTACGAGGCGCTCTTATTGACGGCAGGGGGGACAGTGCACGCCGACGATTGCATTACGTGAGTGTGAATTGACTGATATCCATGGTGTGTACGACTTGCCTGTATGTCTGTAGATCCTGCAGCCAAGCCCCGATGGGAAAGAGCTAGTGAAGGCGCTGGAGATCGACCACCCGTATCCGCCCACAAAGGTCATGTGGTCACCTGCGTCGTCGGTCAACCCCGTGGAGTACCTCGCGACGACAGCTGATTACCTGCGGCTCTGGGCGGTCAGCGACTCGTCTATCGAACGCCACGCGACGATTTCCAACGTAAGAAAATCGCTTGTATTGCTTCTTCGCTTTGGCTCTGCTAATGCTCATGCATGCGCTGTGGTCATGAGTAGAAACGCAACCAAGAGACGTGTGCGCCGCTGACATCGTTCGACTGGAACGAGGCGGAGCCCAACATCATCGGGACGTCCAGCATCGACACCACGTGCACAATCTGGGATCTCAATGTACGTACATGCGTACGTCTTATCGTTTGCTATCGTTGTCCAGAACCAGCAGGGGAGCGTTTGCTGATCGTTTGTGAATGCGGATGCCTCAACAGAACATCAACGCACCAATCCAGCAGATCATTGCGCACGACGACGAAGTGTACGATATTGCGTTCTCGAACGAGGCGAGCATCTTTGGCTCAGTCGGCGGCGACGGATCCTTGCGCATCTTCGACCTCAGGTACGAGAGCATGGACGATAGCGCTATCCTCCTTACCCCTGTACACGCTCACACACTTGCTGGCGCTGCTCTCGATTTACAACGCATGCAGGTGCTTAGAGTCGAGTACCATCATGTACGACTCGCCCGACCTCCAGCCCCTGCTTCGCATCGCCTGGAACAAGCTCGAAGACCGCTACGTGGCCGCCATTGTCGCCGGGAGCCCGAAAGTCGTGATCCTCGACCTGCGGAATACCGCGCGGTCCGTCTTTGAGCTCAACCAGCACACTGCGAGCGTGAACTCGATCTCCTGGTCGCCGCACTCGCGCTTCCACATTTGCAGCGCGGCGGAGGACCGCACCGCGATCATCTACGACATCTCAGCGTGCTCAACCGCCCCAGACGTGAGCCATAGTGGCAACACGAGCTTTGGCAGCATGGAGTGGAGCAGCTCGGTCTTCTTCCGCTCCAAGCGACCGATCAATCAGATCCGCTGGTCGAGCACGCGCTCGAACTGCATCGCACTATCCGACGAAGACGCAGCGCACATTGTCCAGATATAAAAGACGACGAACAAAGCGGGTGATGTAGCAGTGTGCTGGTGATGTATTCTGTATGCTGTGGTCTATGATGCTACGAAATGAATGACAAGTGGGTAATTAACAAAACGATGAGCATGACGAGCTCAAGTGTACATGAGCTTCCCAGCTGGGCTGCACGGCAGGCAGTGGACGAACTCGATTGCAAGGTACTCGCGCAGGCCAGGGAACGTGCGCGCACACCAGTCGATGAGGTCTTCCGCGCGCACACTGGACTCGTCGCGCAGCACAGCTCTCAAGCGAACAGACGGTGGCTCCACCTCACGCGACTCGAGTGACGATGACAAGGAGCGCTTTTGCATGAGCACGAGCGCGTCCGTGACGTCCGGATGAGTCACGACGGTCTCTTCGATAAGCTTTGGCAGGTGCGACGACTGCACGCCATCGCACACTGCGTGCACCGCGGGACGAAGCCGGTCTTGAAGCCACAGACACTCGATTCCGCGTGCATCAGGCTTCGTATATCCAATGTCGGCGGTGCGATGTGGAGCGCCGTTGAACGCGTCGAGCACCCGCTCGCGGACGTAGCCCATAGCCTGCCAGGGAGTGGTGATGAGGACCTCTCCTGTTTCATGGATGACTTGTGCCTGGACGCCCGGCCACAGTGAGCCGACATAGATCTGCTCGCTGGCTTGCATCTCTTGCTCTTCCTCATCGAACTTCTTGCCTTGGAGCGACCACGCGGCGATGTCACCTAGCTCGGTCGAGCCGTAGTTCTGCATCACTTGGAGACCGCAATGGGTGAACACTTTGCGGAAGAGCTCCAGCTGCATGCGAGTGCCAGCGCAGTACGGGATGTCGACGTGCAGCGGGGCCGCTGGCAGGTCCAGCAGCGCAGTGTACGTCGCGGGCGTCCCATAGAGCAGCGTGAACTTCTCTTTCGGCTCGGCCAACAGGGCGTGGAGACCTCCAATCGTGGGAGCGAAGCAGAGCTCCGAGTCGGCGTCGTATGGCGACGTGAAGAGCGTGAAGATGGCGTTGATCGAGTACGCGTGCGAGATTGAAGTTGCACAGACGACCCGCGCAGGCGAAGCTGGCAAAAGCTGCTCGTGGGTGCTCTGGCCCTGCAGCAGCATTCGCTCCCACGTGCACGTGACCACCTTGGGCTCTCCGATGCTCCCAGAGGTCAGCATGCACACACATCCACCTGCCGCAACGTCAGCCTCTTGCAGCCACGGGATCTTCGCATCTGGATCACTTGGCGCTTGCGGCTGGTGGAGCACTGCGGTTCCGTTCCCGTCATCCACGACCACGACCCGCATGACGCCAGTCTGCTGCTGCACGTGCGAAAGCAGTGCAACGCGGCTCTTGCCCAGCAGGATGCAGACGCACTGGAGCTCCATCGCCGCCAGCATGCACGCGACGCTCGTGCGATCATTGTCCAGCACGAGAATGAACACGCCCTTGCGCTGGATGCCGATACTCTGCAGCAGTGACACGCCCAGCGGCAGCAGCGAGCGCTTCAGTCCACCGCGGATCACTTGCACGCGCGCGCGGTCCTCCTGCGTCACGCGTGGCGGTGGCGCATCGGCCGGGTAGAAGACCGTCAGCTTGCCATTCTTCACGCCGACCTGGGCCATTTCGCCTTTGACCAGCCAGCCAGCCAGCCACGCACGTCGCCCGACTTGACACAAAATCAGCTCAAATCGAGCCGCGCTATGATTGGCTAAAAACTCAGCTCGTTTTCGGTTTTTGCGAGCTCGTGTTGCTTGGTGAACAAGCCGAGCCAATTGACTTTGTGATCCAGTCGAAACGGCATCAGTGGAAGTGAAGAATGGCGGCTGGACGCACGAAGTTCATGGACGAGCTCATGGCCGCGGGTGGCAATGAGGACGACGACGACTTGACCGAGAGCGATTCGGACCGTGCGGGGCGCGACCGCTACGACAGCGACTCGGCCAGCGACGCTGCAGAGGACCTCAACCTCACGAGCTCCGGTGACGACGACGACGACGACGATGGTGATGATGATGAACGTGGCGACGATGGCGGTCGCGGGCAGTTTAAAGGCGAGAGCGCCAGTGATGACGACGACAACGAGTATGGTGGCACTGGTACTGCTGGTGGTCGTGACGGCGCGGATGTTGATATTGAGCCGAACGAGGAAGTTGACGACGAGAGCATTGATCTGAATGACAACCACGACAGTAATCGCGATGACATGGACATGGACGACGATCAAGACGACGAAGACAATGACGATGAAGATGACGATGACGATGACGAGGAAACAGAGGACGAGAATGACGGCGACATGGAAGGGAAGCTTCTGAACGTACGACAGGTCACCAGGGAGGAGTTCGAGCGAGAAGCACAGTACGACGAGGAGGACGAAGAGATCGTCGTGAAGGAAGAGCAGGGCGTGCGCAGTCTCTTTGGCGATGACGACGACGACGACGATGATGATGATGACAGTGACGACGATGACGCTGGCGATGGACGCGCGAATATCAATCTGATAACGCAGGAAGAGAGCGCTGAGGAGGAAGACGACGCGTCGGCGATGGACTCGAAGGACTTGAGCTTCGCCGACGAGCTCATGCAGAGCCAAGCGGGCTCCGTCGATGGGTCTGTTGTAGTGGAGTCTGGAGAGCAAAAACCGTTGGAGCTGGGAGTGCACGAGCAATTTGAGATGAAGGCGGCGGTGGTGCACATCATCTCGAAGGTGTCGCTGAGCGAGCGACGCGCGCTGAAACGCGGACACAAACTGGAAGGCCCGCCCGTGGAAGACCCGATTGCGCACGTTGACGAGTTCAAACGGTTTGTGGCTTCGTCGATGTGTGTGTATTGTACTGTGTGTGTATGCTGACTGATGAAGTTCCTTCGTCTGCTGCGTTTAGGAAGTTCCGGTGGCCAGTCCGAGTCATCAACTTGCCCAAGAAGGAGTCCGTGGCTTGTACTAGGGTGTGTGAGAAGGTAACGTTTCACGCGGCTAACCGTATTGCTTGGGTGTTATGGCTGTCTATAGCTTCTCGCAGGACGCCATTGAGATTTACAACGACTATGAGCTCAATCTGAAGAACAAAGCTGCTGAGATTGAGCCCCAACCAGACCAGGAACCTCATCGGATTCCACGCCAGCCAAGAGCGAAGAGCGCCTTTGCCCACGTTCCAAGCCCTATCGTAGAAGCAACCGCCAAAGCAGCAGCAGCTCATCAGCAACTGACTTCCAGAAAGCGGCAACGGTCGCAGAGAGAAGAACCAAACTCAGAAACTGTGTCGGCTACTGCGCTCACAAATGTGGCACGCATGGGCGAGCGCTTCGCCGACCGCTTCCTTGAGTCGCTGATCAGCGACAACGCAGCGGCACTGCAGGGCACGAACGACGACTACTCGCAACGAGACTGGTATGGCAGTCTCCGCAAGTTCGAGTCTCTCCCTGTATAGGTTGAGAGTCTGACGTGTGAAAATGTATGCGTGTGTCTGTGTTGTTGTCGATTTGTAGGACGCCACTCCCGATTTCGCGTAAACCGGTCGCGAATTGGCGCTTCGTGCTTGAGAATGCGATGAAAAGCAGAGGTGAAGGTAGTGCCTCCCACGGCGATCGCTTGTGTCCACCAATGCAAAAAGAGTACGTGAGATGTGTCCTACTCATTGGTACCGAGCTAGTTTGCCATCCTTCTATCATTGATACTGACCTATGTCTTGTGTTGACATGGTGTATCTCTCACAGAACGCTGCAACGCATCCGCGACCGGCTCAAGACCCTCCACTCGCTGCCGTGGAAGACCGCGGACGACGAGCTGTTCAATGCAGTGGATCGCCTGGCGGATACGCCAGTGGGTGAAACAGCTGAACTACTGGACGACGGAGGTATTCTGATGCTATAACGAGGAGACTTTCGGAAACCAAGAGGCAGACAATGGATGTGAGAACGTAACGTTGTACTGAAAATCGAAATGAAACATTCCAAATGCATGTTGTCCACTTTCAGCCGCCTCTTGAGCCTGCAAATGCAAAGCCAAGCGTCCCACGTCGCCTCGGCATACTCGCTCTAGGTCTTGAGCGCTTTCTTCTTGCGCTTGTACTTGTCAAAGTACGCCTGCACTTTCTGGTTGTAGTTCTTGTCGCGCTTCTGCTGGTTCGCGGTCTTCACGATCACCTGCAGCACGTCCTCGTCCTCCAGAAAGTGCTCCTTGCCCACGCGCTGCGGGTTGTACTTGGTGCTCGTGCCCCACACGAGCGCGTAGTTGAAGTTGTCGAGCATGTCCTTCGAGATCTGCAATGCATGAAAGTAGAGAGGTTAGGTACGTCCCAACTAACTTGGGAAGTGCTTGAACAGCAACATCACACGGAGCTACGTACCGAAAGACACGCGGCCTGGACGCTCACGCCTCGCCGTTCCGACGATAGCACCACTGGCTCGGCGAATTGAGGCATCTACGTCACAACAGAAGGCGCCCATCCCGTTAGTGCTGCTCTAGAAACCGGATAAGCACAATGATAAGCTCGACCTACCTCTCCACGACGCTTGGTGTAGACACGCGTGAGCCCCATGTAGTCCCACATTTTGGAAAGCAGCATGTCGAAGTTGAGCTAACACAACGCAAGTTCAGCAAACAGAAGGTCAGCAAACCAATCCCACACAGCATAACCCCAGAGAAGTCTAACTGGCCGGTGATAACTTACCGCTGGGCGGCCCCCGTGCTCGCACGCGATGACAGTCGAGTGCGGCAGGCGCGCGAGGCGGTCGACGTCCTCGATCGAGACGACGTCGATCTTGTTGTACACGTAGAGGCACTTGATGTACTTGCGGTTGCCCTCGAGCACATCGATGAAGTCGTCCGTGGTCGCGTCCTCGCGGAAGAGCACCTCGCAGTTGTGGTACTTGTACTCGTGCAAGATCTTGTACACCGTCTTGTACGGGTCGTCACCGAGCTACGCATATAGATCCAGTTGGTAGGTTAGAAGACGCCAGCAATACAGACGCGTACTACATAAATCGACTCGGACGATGGACGCACCTTGGTGAGACGAACGGTGCTGTTGAAGGTGATACCGCCGCCGTTTTTCTTCTTGAAGTAAATATCTGGCGGCTCGCGGTTCAGGCGCAGGCCGACGGTCTCGAGTTCGTTCTCGAGGATCTCGCGGTGGCGGTTGCCGGCTTCCTGGCCGGCGTCGAGTACCATGAGGATCATGTCGGCCGACTTGGCCACGGCGATGACCTCTCGCCCGCGACCCTTGCCGTGCGCAGCGCCTTCAATGATACCAGGCAAATCCAGGAGCTATATATGTGCCATATAGTAGATACAGGTGAGTATGCGGGCTCCTGGTCCAGAGAATTGTAGGAGGAGCTACAAAACGAACCTGGATGCGGACGTCGTTGTAGATGAGGTTGCCAGGAATGCACGTCAGGGTCGTGAACTCCACGGCACTCGTCTCCGACTCGGTCTCCGTGAGCTGACTGAGCATCGTGGATTTGCCCACACTAGGGAAACCGATGAGCGCGACGCGGCCATCTCCGCTCTTCGCGACGTCAAAGCCTAGCGATGAAGATATGCACAAATGAGTTCATCAGCTTTGCATGTCATGATACACGAGCTTTACGAGCAGCAAACCTACCTTCGCCACCGCCTCCAGAGGTCTTGTCGCCCTCAAGAAGCTAAACAACAAACGAATCACCAGTGAGCAAGAGCGCAATAGAAGAGGGGGAAAAAGAGCAGCTATCCATTCGTACGAACCTCCGTGCGGAACTTGGCGAGCTTCGCCTTGAGGAACCCCAAGTGCCCCTCCGTGGCCTTGTTCTTTTGGGTCCTCTTCATCTCCTCCTCTGCATACACACATCACAGCAGCAGTCATCCTCATGTCAGTTCATCAAATGAGTCAAAGATGCCAACAAGCAGCCATTCATTCCAAGCTCTCGCCTGCACGCGCGCGAGCGCCTGTAAGAAGACAAAGAGCATTGCTTAGTGCACAACACACACGCACCAATCTCCTTGATCCTGTCGACGATCCCCATGGCTGCTGCGGTGTGGTCGCGTGGCGCGAGCTGCTTCACTTGGTCGTCTGCTGCCTGTGCGTCACTTGCTTTTAAGCAGGTCTGTTTATTTTGCTGGTTGAGCCGCGCACTCAAAGCTTCAATACCGGTACTTGCTCTATCATAACACAGCCGCATTTTGAATACCGGTTGTTTTAGCGCTGATGACAATTTTGGTGTGAACCAAAAACGAAAAAGACACAACCCCCACGAAAATGGCGGAAAATGAGGACGCCGAGCGCGCGGCGAGCGACGCGGAGCCCGAGGAAGAGAGCGACCTGGACGCGGGGCTCACGTCAGACTCGAGTCCGCTGAAGAGCAGCTCGTCTGCAGCCAGTGGCAGCATGCACGACAGGAAGCGCAGCAGCCCGGTACGACATTCTTCATGCGCGCGAGGAGTTTCCCAGTCGCCTGCCAAAACACTGTTGAGTCAGGGAGTCCGAGGGCCTTATATGTGCGTTTGGGTGCTGGTGTATGATCTGTATGCGCAGTTCATGATGCCGTATGCTGGCGCGAATGGAGCAGCGGGTGTCGAGAGCGAGGGTGTCGCGTCTGCCTCGGACTACTGGAAGGACGGGCACGCGCCAGACTCGATCGACGGTAATGCGTTGGTTGTTCAATGTGATGATGCCCGCCCGCGCGCGCGTATATGGGTCGTATGTTTGTTTAAACGACACACTCTCCTATCCTCTACGGCTCTATATAGTGAAGCTCGCAGCGGTCAGGCGGTACTTTCGCGCCACACGCGCGCTGTACGAGCTGCAGTTCCAGATGAAGCGCCCCGCCGCGATCTTGAGGATGAAGACCAACTCGGTGAGCTTAAGCAAACCCTCTCGATCCATCCGTGGATGCACTGCACCATATACACATGTCTGTACTAACTCTGCTTGTGGATTTGTGTGCCTTGGTAACAGTACGGCTTCAACAAGACCAACTCCACGTTCGACACGCTGGCTGCGCTGATCACGCCGCTGCGCCAACGCCAAGTCCTCGGTACGAATGGTGCATTCATAAACGGAGCGTTGCTATGGAAGTTGCCATGAAGCACTAATAGATGGCTTGTGTGCTGGTGGTGATACAGATGAGTGGACTGCGCTCGAGATCGCGATCTTCGAGGAAGCCTTTGAGAAGTTTGATCGCAAGTTCCATCTGATCGCCGACCAGGTACATAGTCATACTTGGAAGTATTAAACTGCTGCCGCGTCTTATTGAACGTCAGGTCGACCAACGTATTGTTCATCGTACTGCTGTGGTGGATAGCTGCCAAACAAGAGCGTGAAGGATGTGATCGCGCTCTTCTACGTGTGGAAGCGCCACGGGTCCTGCGCCAAGTACACGGACTTCGACGACGATGATGACGACCTGCCGGAGCCAGACATGCCAGCCGAGACCAAGTACATGATCCAGCAACTGAAGAGTACGTCATACCATTGGGATGCATGTGTGCATTATGCCAACGATACTAATGATGATTCCGCACAGGACGCCAGGCGTGCACGCGAGAGTACATCAGCGCCGCGAGGTGTCTGTTCGCGCCACGATCCGCCCCGTTGTCCAACCACAAGCGAGCAAAGATCTCGGACTTTGGCTTGCAGGGCGTGCCGAACCTCAAGTCTGCTGCCCACGGGACGTCGCTGCTGCGCTCCATATCCCCTCTCGGTTAGTGAGCCAATTGCTGACTGGTCATGGAACGGCTTGGTTGCTGACTCAGTGGTGTGTATGCTTGTCTTGACTGTGGTGTGGCTTAGATTCCTGGACGCCGATCGAGATCCGCGTGTTTGAAGTCGCCATCGAGTGCTACGGAAAAGATTTCCACCGGGTCGCGCGTGTGGTACGTCGAGGATTTTGCGCTCCGCAGCCAATGTTACTACAACTGCTAACCCACGTCCTTGTGGATGACTAAATGACTTTGCAACAAATTCAGATCGGGACCAAGACGTGCCGCGAGACGATCGCACTGTATTATATCTGGAAGAAGGACCCGCACTACCAGACTGTGAAGAACCGCTGGGGGAAGAACGAGATCTACCAGTCGAGGAAGGACTTCGTGGCGTCAGCTCATCATCCTGCAGCAGCATCCGCCACGGAGAGCTAGAAGAAAAGACGTCGAATGTAAAGAGACGGAGCAGCAGACCACATCCCCAAAAGTCTGATACTTCTTGGAATGGAATGAAGAAAATTGCTATGCAAGCGAACATCTTGTATATTGATTGCGCTGCTGGGATATTACCCTCGTTACTGCCCTCGGAGCTATCTGCCCGCCCGCCTAATCAATCGAAATCACAATCGGCTCGCCCACGCCGGACTTTGCCTTCTCGACCAAGCCCACCTGCGGGAAGCTCGAGAGCGCCTTGCAGTCGTCGCAGACCCAGGAAGCCGGCGGCACCTCGATCACGTTCGCGCACTCCTTGTGGAACATGCGATGGCAGAGGTCGCAGAGCAGCAGGTCGTCTTCGTCGCTCGAGCACTTCTCGCACGGCTCCTGGTCGTTCAGCACCGAGCGCGACGCATACGACCCCGGGGCCGTGGCACCAAAGCCCTCCTCGTGGAAACGGTTGTGTTGCAGGAGCTTGATGTCGCGATAGAGCTGGTAGCCGTGGAGTGCGTGGCCAATGTTCTTCAGGTTGAGCTTCTGCTCCATGAAGTACGGGAACTCCACACGCAGCGCCTTAAAGCCCTGCGTCTGGCGCTGCTGCAGCATTCGCGCGAGCGACACGAACTCTGACGGACGCGCGCGACGCTTGCCGAAGATCTGGATCAGGCTCTGCTTTGCGTCCGCAGTCATCCAGATAAAGTCGTCGTCCACGATGCTCTCCGGCAGGATATTTAACTCCATGAGGTCGCACACGATCTGCCAGCACGTGAACGAGCCGAACGCGTTGCCGTTGAACTGCTGGAGCACCTCGAACACTTCCTTCACGGTCTTGCAGTTCTTGACGTTGTACGTGCACATGTCGAGGTTCTCGAGAAAGTCCTCGAGCGTTTGCAGGTACGTGTCGACGTTGATGTCGCGGTTGCCCGCCAGGATCTCCGTGTTCGGCTTCTTCTTGATCAGCGACAGCATGCTGGTGATCACACACAAAGCAAGGCATGTGAGTTAGGATTTTGCATTGGACATGTAACATACGGTTACTTGTTTCCGGACATACCGTTTCTTGAACGACTTGAGCTCGTCCGACTTTGGGATGCCCTGCACGTCGTAGAACGTCTCGATCTTGTTGCAGAAGCGAAAGACGACGGCCATCCACAGCACTTCGCGCAGACTGCGGCGGTCCTGGTGCGCCTTCTGCCATCGCAAAACGCTCTTGCGCAGGTACGCCGTCGTGCGGTCCAGCTCGCGGTAGATATTCCACGTCGCTGTTAGCAGTCACAAAGGTTTAGTTAATCATACCATTCATTGCGACGACTCGATAAAACAGCAATTTCTTACCAAAGCTCGTCAGAGCTGGGTCCACGTTTGGCTTGTCAGGAGTGAACGTATAGCTGCAGCAAAGAGGAAAACAACCATGAGTCACTCACCTTGTTGCTCGGATAATGCTGCGAACAACGCACCTGTGCCACATCGCGTGTCGCTGGTACACAAAGTCATAGAACGTGAGCGCGCGCAGCCACCAGCTCTTGTACCCTTTGCTGTCGTCGTTCTCGAGCAGGTGGTCCTCCAGGAAACTGAGCGAGCGCTTGGCGTCTTTACCCTCGCTCGCCACTTTTGTCGCAGTCTCGCCGCGCTTCGGTCGCTTGGACGAACTGCTGCTGCTGTTGTTGCTGCTGCTGTTGCTGCTGCTGCTGTTGCTGCTGGCCTTCTCGCTCTTCTTCTTCTTGCCCTTGAGCTTCAGGTGCTCAGCCTCGCACTCGACGCCACACACGGGCACCGACGGGATGTTCTTCATCGAGTTGGTCGACATATACTCTGGGTTCGGGCGCTCGCACACGAAGCAGTGCTCCATGTCCATCTCCTCGGGGCCATCGGCGCTCTCGCCGTCGTTGTCGTCCTCGCTCTGTCGACGCTTCGTGTCCTTCTTCACTGGACGCAAGCCCTTGGACTCGAGATACCGCGCCTCACACTCCTCCGAGCACACGGGCACGGGCGGTGCCTTCTTCACCTTGTCCGACGAGGTCCACACCGGGTTCGGCAGGTGGCACATGAAGCACACGGACAGGTCCGGCGCCTGCTCGTCTGACGCGTAGCCCACCTTCTTGCGGTCGCTCTTGGACGACGAGGCGCCACCACCACCGCGCTTTCCTGAGACGTTGTTGAACCACTCGCTCAGCTCGAAGCTGTCGCCGACCGTCGTCATCATCTCCGCCGCTGTCTGTCGTTGCTGTCTTTGATCTCGTTTTTTGGCGCGCGCCTTCCAAAAGCTTTTGCTTGTGTGGGTTTTGTCCCCAATCAAAAGCACCATTACTGAGTATATCCAAATAGTGAGCCCCACTATATCCGATAAAGTACGACGAATACAAATACTGTACCGATCCTGCAAGTCCGATCGATCGTGTCTCGCAAACACCAAGCAGACGCCGTTTTGCCAGATTCGCTCTGCGCGTCAAAGTGTGGTGGCGCATTATGTTCATAAAGGAAAAGCGACTCGCAACAAGCCAGAGCTCTCATCAACTGGCATGACAGAACAAACGGAAGACGAATTGAGGTTGAAATCAAATAAAGACTGACTGTGTTTTTGTGGGCTTAGATGCAGATGGTGTCGTCACACCGTCCGACTTTATCTGGTGGACGAGGCTTCCAGTCCTTGGAAGCTGCTCGCACACGCGAGGGCGACTTGCCTACCCGCTTCGAGGTTTCCTGATCTTCGTCGCTCCTGATGCTACCTATCGCGTGTTGCATACCTTCGCACATGCGTCGGCTCGGGCGGGAGTGGCGGCAGCGAGCTTAGTTCTTCAACTTGCCCTTGAGGATCTCTTCCAGCTTGACGATGTCAGCGCTGAAACCACGGATGCCCTCGGCGAGCTTCTCGGTCGCCATGGCGTCCTCGTTCAGGCTCAGACGGAACTCCTTCTCGCTGAGCGAAACCTTCGGGCCAGTGTACTTCTTGGCGGCGCTCTCCTCGTCCAGCTTGCGGGCGATCGGCTCGGTGCTCTTGCTCAGGTCGTCGAGGAGGTTTGGCGAGATGGTCAGACGGTCGCAACCGGCCAGCTCAGTGATCTCACCGACGTTGCGGAAGCTGGCGCCCATGACAATGGTCTGGTAGCCGTACTTCTTGTAGTACTGGTAGATCTTGGAGACCGAGATCACGCCAGGGTCTTCGTGCGACTCGTAGCTCGACTTACCAGTCTTCGCCTTGTGCCAGTCGAGAATGCGACCAACGAACGGGGAGATCAGGGTGGCGCTCGCCTCAGCGCAGCCGACAGCCTGGGCGAAGCCGAACAGCAGGGTCATGTTGCACGAAATGCCCTCCTTCTGCAGCTCCTTGCACGCCTGGATGCCCTCCCACGTACTGGCGATCTTGACCAGGATGCGCTCCTTGCCGATGCCAGCCTTCTGGTACATGTCGATGATGCGGTGCGCACGGTCGATCGTGGCCTCCTTGTCGAAGCTCAAGCGGGCGTCAACTTCCGTCGACACGTAGCCTGGCACGATCTTCAGGATCTCGATACCGAAGTTCACCGAGAGCTTGTCGATGATGTATCCGAGACGGTCGCTCTCCGAGACGTCGCCCTCGAGCGCCTTGCCGTAGGCGATGGCGTCGTCGACGAGGCGCGCGTACTGCTCCATCCCGGCGGCCTTGAAGAGCAGCGACGGGTTCGTCGTGGCATCCTGCGGCTTGTACTTGGCGATCGAGTCGAAGTCACCGGTGTCGGCGACGACCGTCGTGAACTCCTTGAGCTGGTCGAGCTGGGTCGCTTCCTTGAGCTTCTTGATTGGCGAGCTGCTCATTCTTGGTGAGGTGTGTGTGTGTGTGTGTGTGTGTGTGTGTGTGTGTGGAGAGAGAGGACTCTTGTGCTGGAGCGCGCAGATTCGAGAATGAGCGCGTGTGGCGCAAGCCTGCGAGCGAGCGCGCGAGCCGATTGCGTCAGATCCAGCGCGATCGAGGCAACAACGACGCAAGAGCGAGCTTCAGTTCCGCATGCAGCAACCCGCAATCATGCGACGGCGACGGGTCGCATGAGACAAAACGGGTCGACGCATAGCGGTGACGCCCGCTCCAGCTGGTGCAGGAAATGCGTGAGAGTTCATGGTTGTGGCCCACCAGCCCGTTTTGAGAAAGATCGGTGTTTCGAGAAATAGTCTAGATCGACTTTCTATACATGGTAAAATACAGCGCAGACCGAAGGAAACTTGAAAGTCGGCAAAGGCAGGAGGAGCTGCGATACCCTCAAGCGCGCGCAGCGAGAGAGGAGATGGCCAGCTTGCACTCGCCAGGCTCGTCACGTAGCTGCGGTGAAGTGTTGCGATACTGTGCTTTGCCAAAACTGAATCGAATCAGCTTTAAACCGCCGGATATCCCTCATCCACAAAAATGGCGACGTAATTTACGAATAATGTTGCCTCGGATGATTTATTTTCGGCAGCTCGGTCCGGTTTCAGTTGCACCGATTTCTCAAACTGCTGGTGCTGCAGCACAGGCTCGGACGAGGCGGCACAAGCAGCCTTGCGAGGGGGTAGGGGATTGCGATTCAGCAACTCAGCACGTGGCAACTTGCCCAACCCATCAAAGCTCGCGCCAAGCAAGCAAACAAGCAAGAAAGCGACTCGTGATCAGCTCGACATTGCTGCATGTCCGAAAAGGAAACCAAGAAGCCAGCGCTTCGCTGTCCCTCTGCTTCTACCTGTGTCCGCAACTCGAGCGAAATGGATGCGTGACAAACTGCAGCAGCAGCAGAAAGGAAGACAACTTCAACTCGCATCTGCGTGAGCCAACATCGCTCGGTCGCGGGTCGGCGCTAAAGCAACCACGATGGCATGAGAGAGGGAGACACACACGTCTATTTTGCACGGGGTACGTTGAGCGCATGGCTGGCCGCCAAGCAGCAGCAGCCGCATGCATACATGCACTCGGCTTCTCTATGTCGCTTTGGACCGTGTGCTCGCTGCTGAGCAGTGGCTGATGCTGATTGCTTATAGCACCTCGGAGAACGTCTCGGTCGCCTTCTCGTACATGCCGAAGAACACGAAGCCGCCGATACTGATCCACATCGTGCGCGGGCCGATGCCGGAGAACAGACGCTTGACGCCCTCCTCCCGGTACACGCGCGAGAACGTGTCCAGCGTGTTCTTGTACTCCACGCCCTTGGCGTCCTTGCCGAGCATCAGGCGCGTCTTCACGACGTCCAGCGGCGTCGTGATCGAGGCGGCGACACCTCCGGCGATCGAGCCGCACACAGCGCCCTGGAACGAGCTCACCGGCGTGTTCTGGCTCTGCGACCATTGGTACTGTAGCAAGTGCGAATCTGTTGTGAGCATGCGATCGACTGAACGAATAGGTGCAACATGCAAGCTTTTCATTCGTACCTTGAGTCCTTCCCACAGTGGGAACTGGATGAACGAGAACGGGATCTCGCGCGCAATCATGCTGAAGTAACCGCGGTAGAACCCGGAGAAACCCTGCGCCGCGCGAATGCCAGCGACAGCTTCGCCGATGGACTTGTACACGCCGGTCTGCATGCGCTGCTTCACGATCTCCGTTGGCACACGCACGAGACACGCAGCCTGCAAAACCAATGTACACATCAGGCGTGAGCGCGTTGCGCAATGCAAACAGAGACGCAATATGCAAATAAACCCTGCTAATGCAACTCACCGTTTCTCCGCAGGCAGCGGCGGCCATGTGCGCGAACGGAGAGTGCTTGCTCTCTGGAAAGTACGTGCCGATGAGGTTCTTGGACGTCTCGTACGTGCTGAAGAACATGGCACCTGCGTTGTTATTGCATCAACGGGGTCAGTGGCCTGCGTGGCTACAAGCGGTGACGTACGTGCAGCTGTCGCATGCAAAGCGTAAACTCACCTCCAGGAGCCGAGCCAGCGGCAGCGGCCGAGAGCCCCGAGTAGATACCGCGGAAGCCACCAGCCTTGAAGAAGCCCTCGGCCGACTGCAGGCGGGTCTTGACCGTGTCCAGCGGGAAGAGCGCAATGTCCACCGACGTTCCAGCCACGGCGCCACCCTGCGCATTATCAAAAGAGCAGCATGGTCATTGCAAAGAGCGCACACAGGTTGCGGTGGCCACGATGCAGCGATTGATCTCTTACCAGCAGGGACGGGATGAAGCCCTTGGCCTTGGCCTCGGCTGGCACACTCTTGGTTTCGCTCGACGTCATGCTGCTGTTGCGGTCGTGGCGGATTTGAACGTGTGATGCTGGATGTCCGCCGAAGTTTTTGCTTGTTTGGCACGCGCCACTCGCAATACAAGCCCCGTGGGATTACGGAATTGTTGCAGAAGTTATGTTCAAAAAAGCACCCTGTGTACCTGCTAATAGTTCCTGTTCGTTGGATTGAACTCGTTGGGCAGCAGTTGATAGAAAATACCGATATACCGATAGCCACCAATTTGCATCAATTCATTCGTTTGCATTCGGATTTGACTCTCAGATAGCCCAACTGAAAACCTGTTGACTTCCCCGGATATTTCGCTTCGATTATTGACTCCACGACGACACATCGAAGCGAAAATGAGCGCAGCGACGACGCACGATGCCGCCGCAGACTTCCTGCGGCGGCTCTCGGTCGCTGATGCGAAGGTGCTGCTGGACAGAACCAGGTACACCGCTAGACGCATCGTCTGGAGTGGCTCCTTAAGCCGGAAGGGACTTGCTGATTTTGCTGTGTGGCTTTGTAACATGCGATCAATCGCTCAGGAAGGAGAAGGAGAGCAAGACGAAGGAGATGCAGAAGATGATCGGCGTGCGCTACCGCGACCTGATCGAGTCGGCCGACAAGATCGTCAACATGCACTCTGCCGCACTGCGTCTCGAGGGCTCGCTCAAGGAGATGCCGGATAAATGGAAGCGCGTCGAAGCGGCGCTGACGACGACGCTCGCAGAAGCTAGTCGGATGGCGATGTCGAGTCAGGGCGGAGCCATAAAGAGCGCGAATGAAGTATCGCTGGGCGAGGGGGCGGTAGACGTCGTCGTTACTAGTAGCAGTATCCACGACCAAGTGCAGTTCCTGGTCGCTGTGCCGGAGGAAATGTGGGAACTGCTAGATCGCGGCGAGTCATTCCGCGCGCTGGAGCTGTACATGGCAGCGAGCAACGTGCACTCGAACCCGCAGTTCCAGCGACATGCTATCAAGTTTCCCTTCGTTCCATCAGCGTGGTCGTGCATCCAGAGCTTTCGTCCGGTGTGTTGGTGTTATTTTCTCTGCTTGCCAGACGAAAGAGTTGTTCCTGCTGACCGGACTTTGGATTTGTTTGCCTTTCGTGTTGTGTAGAGAATGCTCGCGTGTGCACGCACGTATCTGATCTGCCGAGGCAAGGACAGCGGCTTCTACGCGCAGAATCTCTGCACGCTTGCGGTGCTTTCGGAGCCCAAGGTGACCGTTGACCAGCTGTTCATGACGTTTCTCGAGTCGCGCTCCAAGTGGATGGACTCCAGCCACAAGAGCTCTTCGTCTGCTCAGGAGTCAGTAAAGGGGAATGGGTCGTTCTCTGAGCAAGAGCGACACTTGATGGTTGTGCTGCGCTCCATGAACCTCACGTTGCTGCAGACTGAAGAGATTTTCAACGCGGAAAGCAAGTTTTCTGCGCTTGAGTCAGCATTCCAGCTCCAGCCTGCACTGTGTGAGCAGCTCAATGTCTTCGTGACCAGTGGGACTCTCGAGAGGAAGATGACCGAGTGGTTTATTGCTCAGCACAAGAAGGTACTGTGACTTGGATCTGCCTGCTTGAGGGGTAAATGGACTCAATCTCACTTGTGTTTCCTGTAGATTAAAGCGCAAGTGTCGTCGACGATCAGCCAGATCTCGTCGATCGGCTTGCTTTCCAAAGTGCAGTCGAAGCTCAGCAAGACGAACCAGATCGATGGCAGCTGCGCGCAGTCCAAGCTCTGGCCGATCATCTCGAGCTCCATGTCGCAAGGAGCTCCTCGAAATGCTCAGGACGACTCCCCGTTCGCGACTCTCTTTGCTGACGCTTTCCGGAAACGAACACGCGATCTGGTGCAGAACTCGTTTGTGGAAGCGCTGGAAGCGATCAAGAAGCAGATCCGTCAGGTCGTTGGCGAATCTGCTGGTAGCAGCGAGCACAACGCCCGGGCGATGACGCGACTCGGCTGCGTCAAGTTCTACGACTACTTTGAGATGATCCACAAGAAAGCTGCGGATCTGGATGCAAGCGACTTGCAGGGCGTTCTCGTTGAGGAGTTTTTGAGAACGCTCTTGAAGCTCGTGCTTTTTTTCGAGGACGAGTACCCGCTGGAAAATCCAGACACGTCTACTTCAGTCTCGGGTAAGAGCAGCAGCGACGAGGACAAGTATTTGTGCATCTCGAACATCCTGAGCGCGATTCTGGCTGGTTTCTCCGAGAGAAGCGCGAAGCTTTTCCCAAATGTGAACAGCGTCAGCAGCGTTTCGCTGGCTGACAATCGCAAAGGATTCGCACGAGCGCGTGCTGTCTTCGAGGAGAATGCCAGTGACGGCAGTGTGTCAAAGGAGGCGCTGAAGGTATGCCTGACTGATCTTTGGCTCCTTTATTATCGGCTACTGCCTCTCTGACCGTGATGATTTCCTTTATCGAAGAATCTGAACCAGCAGATCGAGAGCGCACTCCCGTGTTTCATCGATGAAGAGCTGAGCGCGTTGCCCAAACTGGGGCTTCATTCGTTCTACCTGGTGTCTGAGATCAAGGAGCGAGCAGCGTATCCACAGACGTTCGTGAGCGTCGTGCGTGAGTTGTCTCGCGAGTACTGTGAGGTATGGGCGCGATGCCACCTCCACAGAAAGATCGAGCCCCTGCGTGAGCGCATTCGCATGGAGCAGTACGATTCGAGCAACGAGGTGCGTAGATGCTGCTGTCGAGCCACATGGTAATCAGATCGCTCTAACTTTGCGCTCACTGGTGTTTTGCAGGAGTGGATCAAATGCCACGAAGGCTGGGTGGAGCAGTTGATCACCGAAGACAGTCTGGGAAGCGATCTGGACGACTCGGCGTCCGAGACTGAAGCGTTCGGAGACGAGAAGGTCTGGCTTCCGTGGTGCGAGACGACCACTGTGTCCAGCTTCCTGTTCCAGTGCTGCTACATGCTGGATGAGGCGAATCGGCTCGTGCGCAACTCGGAGAGGGCTGACGAGAAGCAAGTGGAGTTGATGCACCAAACCATTCGAGACGTGCTGGTCGACCAGTTGACCATCATCAGCGTCGAAGCCTACGAAAAAGGTGTGTCTCTCCTGGTGCGCGCAAAGGCAAACCAGAAGCAGACCGCGCTGAACTTTGGCGAGTGCTGCATCCAGCAGTTCCTGTTCGACATGTACTTTGTCCGCGCGACGCTGGGCTTCTCGGACTTCATCCGCTTTGGCTGGGGGGACGAGCTGAATCCCGACGAGTGCTCACCTGGGCTGCTGAAACTCAAGAAGCTTTTCGAGAAGATGCGGGACTTCATTGATCCGGTGGACTGGGAGATCTACGGTCCGCAGCTGATCGAGAACGTTGTGATCCAGTTCCGCAAGAGCCGCCTGCTCTTCTCGTCGCTGTCCGAGTCGAACGACATCAACGAGATCAGTACGTTGTTTCTATAGTTGAGGACGTTGTTAAAGTGACTTTGAACTGATGAATGTGCGTTGTTGCTTTGCTTCTCAGATGGAAAGCAAGTTTCGGTGAGCGCGCAAGACACCCGACCGCTCGTCCGAATCGCTGAGCCCGTCGCGCGGTTCTCTCTGCTGCCCGTGCCGTCCAGCCACCGTCGCCTTCAGCGCAAGCCGTCGCCTACGCCAGGCCGAATCGAAAGCGTCAATGCAGTGAACAAGACCAGCAGCAACACCCTCTCGGCCAAGACGGTGAACCTATTCCAAGAGGGAGGCGATGCAGCGTCGGAGAACTCGTCGGCCTCGGCCAAGCTCCAGAGCATCCTGACTGGCTCAGCAGCGGGCTCGAACATCCTCTCTGCTGCTGCCTCGGGGACGAACCTGCTTTCGTCTGCTGCGAAGGGAATGAAGTCGTATTTTTGAGCAGTGAAAGAGTATGCGTGCTTTTGGACAGGAAAGCTGCAGGTGATTAGAATGCAGCGAGCTTCACTTGTGCAGTGGCTGGAGCTGCAAGGAAGAGCAAGCGAGCTGCTGGCGTTTTCGGACGGACATGGGTTCACTTGTTTGACGCGGTTCGCGAGCCTGATTCAATTAGCACCGGTTCACTCACTTCTAGCACCAATTTCTTCCAATAGTATCCTTCCAAAATGATTTGACCGTCCTCAACCGCTACTGATTCGTGGAAAAAACGAAGACAGTTCTCCTCAAAAATGGTGAACCCACTTGGTGAGATTTCCCCAGAAATTAGAAATGCATGTTTAAAGCCGTTCGCTGAGATGCCATTATGCGACTTTTTGCGACGAACGCGTGTGTTTCTGGCGACCATCTTGGTCAAGGGAATGCACTTTTGTTTAAGGAACACCTGGAGAAGACTTCAGCATCACAATATAGAGTCCTCAAATATGTGGAGCCTTAGCCATTACCGGTAATATCACTGATATCACTGATTCGACCCCCTCCATTTCTCGCGACCGATATTATTCACTTGGTTTCACTATGTAAAAAATCAGTATCTTCGTGCTCGAAGTGCGCCAACGCAACACACGCAACACAAAACACAAGCAAAAGGTGAAGAAGCGGAAACGCGCGAGCGAGAGAAGAAGAGAAGGAACGCAAGGCGACGAGCGCTCTCGTTACGCGTCTCACTGTCTGTGCCATATAGCAACGGAGAGCGTGTGTGTCTACTAGATAGCTAGAGTCATAATCGACAAGTGCGAGCGGTCACTGCGCTGAACCTCAAGAGAAAGCGATGGAGAACGCCAAGCGCACGCCGCGCCGAGAGGGCGAGAAGGTGTGGTGCCCGGACCCGCGCAACGTGTGGCAGCTGGGAACCGTCGTGGAGGACGATGGCGAGAAGCTCCACGTGCTGCTCCCCGAGGGCGACAACAACGAGCAGCAGTTCACGGTCGCGCAGGTGCACCCGTACGACCCGACGCACTCGATGGACCTCACCAACATCTCGGAGATGGACAACCTGCACCAGGCGCCGCTGCTTGACCTGCTGCGGCGACGATACCTCGACGACAAGATCTACGTACGTGCACAACATATGTCGGCCTTTGATCTCTGTGTGTGCTAATTCGAAGTGTACTTATTGGCATCTCTTTTCTTTTCTTGCATGAACAGACGTACACGGGCGACATTCTGATCTCGATTAACCCGTACAAGAACATCCCGATGCTGTACAACTTTCCCGAGCTCGACTCGATCGGGAAGCTCGACAACCCGGTGCCGCATGTCTACTCGACCGCGCACGGTGCGTACCACGCGCTGCGCAAGGAGGGCAAGTGCCAGTCCATCCTGGTCTCGGGCGAGAGTGGCGCCGGCAAGACGGAGGCGGCCAAGTACATCATGCGGGTACGTTACTTTCCTTTCGCTTTGCATTGCTAACGATACTTGCATGATACTAACTATGATGACGTCCTGTCCCTCTCCATAGTACCTGGCGAACATCAGTGAGATCGGCAAGCGTGGTCCAAAGACGACGGACAAGAGCGCGCAGGGTGGCTCGTCGGTGGAGCAATGCGTGTTGCAGAGCAACCCGCTCCTCGAGGCGTTCGGCAATGCGAAGACGATCCGTAATGACAACAGTAGTCGCTTCGGCAAGTTCATTAAAATCTTTTACCGGGACGACGGCACGATCTCCGGCGCCACGACGAGCCACTTCCTGCTCGAGAAGAGCCGCATTGTCGGCTGCGCGGACTCGGAGCGTAACTACCACATCTTCTACCAGATCTGTGCGGGCATGTCGCCCGACGAGAAGAAGGCACTGAAGCTCAAGAACGCGGTCGATTACTACTATCTGAACCAGGGCAACTGCATCCAGGTGCCCGAGATCAACGACAAGAAGGACTACAAGGAGCTTGTGGAGGCCATGGGCACGGTCGGCATCGCGCCCGACATCCAGAAGACCATCTTCACGCTCGTGGCCTGTGTGCTGCATTTGGGCAACATGGAGTTCACGGAAAACGCCAAGCTTGAGGCGCAGATCGCCAAGCCCGAGGCCGTGAACGACCTCGCCGAGCTCATGATGGTGGCCCCCGCTGAGCTCGAGTTCGCGCTCACAAAGCGCACCATGTCGGCCGGCGCACGTGGATCCGTCGCCGAGATCTCGCTCTCGGCGGTCGAGGCCAACAAGTCGCGCAACGGACTCGCCAAGGACATCTTCAGCAAGATCTTCGACTGGCTCGTGTCGCAGATCAACAACTCGACCAAGCAGATCTCGCAGGACTCGAGCGGCAACAGCGTGAGCGGCATGCCGAGCGTGTCCAAGTTCATCGGCATTCTCGACATTTTCGGCTTCGAGAGTCTGCAGTTCAATTCTTTTGAACAGCTCTGCATCAACTACACGAACGAGATGCTGCAGCAGCAGTTCAACCAGCACGTGTTCGTCTACGAGCAGGAGGTGTACGTCGAAGAAGGCATCGACTTTTCGCGCCTCGAGTTCCAGGACAACGGCCCATGTCTCGACTTGATCGACAAGAAGCCGCTAGGTATCCTACCGCTGCTCGACGAGCAGGCGATGCTCGGGCGTCGCGCGAGTGACGAGAACTTCATCCAGAAGCTCAACCAGACTCACCTGCCGCAGGGTAAGCTACCCGAAGGCGCGATCCAGTACTACTCCAAGCCGCGCTTCGCGCAGGACCAGTTCACGATCAACCACTACGCCGGCGAGGTGACGTACCACGTCACGGGCTTCCTCGAGAAGAACGACGACTCGCTGCACAACGACCTCATCTCGCTCATGGACGCGTCCAAGTGCGAGTTCCTGCGTGGGCTCTTCCCGATCGCCGCGGCGGCTTCCGCGAACGGCGGCGGTGCTGGTGCGGGCAACCCACTGCGCAAACCCATCCGCAAGGCTGGCGGCAAGATGACGGGCACGATGACCGTGGGCCGCAAGTTCCGTGACCAGATGGCCGACCTTATGCTCGAGCTCAAGGCCACGGCACCGTCCTTCGTGCGCTGCGTCAAGCCCAACAACCTGCGCTTCCCACAGGGTTGGAACGCGTCGCTGATCCTCAACCAGCTCATCTACTTGGGCGTGATGGAGACCGTGCGCATCCGTCGCTCTGGTTTCCCCGTGCGTCGGTCCTTCGAGGAATTCCACCAGAAGTACCAAATCCTCACGCGCAAGATCAAGGTCTCCAAGGAGAAGCGTGCGACGATGACGGACAAGGAGTACTGCGAGGTCATCCTGCGCTTCATCGACCGCGAGAACTGGCAGATGGGCCACAAGAAGGTGTTCTTGCGCGACAGCCAGCTGCGCATCCTGGATAACGAGGCGCGCAAGATCACGCAGGACGCCGCGATCCAGATCCAGAAGCACGTGCGCCGCATGGTGCAGCGCAAGAAGTACTTGCTCATGCGCGAGAAGGTGATCCTGATCCAGGCGAGCGTGCGCATGTACCTCGCCAAGCAGCACTTCAAGCGCATGAGGCGCCGCATCACAAAGCTGAACGCACTTGCGCGCCAGTTTGTGCAACGCCGCAAGTACCAGCGACTGCGCAAGTACACCGTGTTCGTGCAGGCCCATGTGCGCGGCAAGATCGCGCGCCGCCAGCTCTGGTTCCTGCGCAATGCCCCCAAGGCTGCGACCAAGATCAACGCCCAGGTGCGCAGGTACCTGGCGCGCAACCGCTTTCTCAAGCAGAAGCGCGCGGCGTCCATTGTCGCAAACGCGCACCGCATGCGCAAGCAGCGCAAGGTGTTCTTGGACATGCGCAAGGCCGCATCCGTCATCGCCGCGCGCTATAAGGGCTACCGTGGTCACCGCAAGTACAAGGACATGAAGAAGGCCGCGGTCGTGCTTCACGCTGTGGGCCGAGGCTTCCTGGCGCGCCTCAAGTTCGGCAAGAAGGCTCGCGCGCGTGCCGTGATGCGCAACAAGGCGCAGCGACAGATCGCACGCATCATCCGCGGCTTCCTGGCGCGCTGCAGATTCAAACGCGCACGCACGCGCATCATCATGATCCAGGCGCGCGTGCGCGCCAACAAGGTGCGCACCGAGTACCTCAAGGGCCGCGAGGCGACGATCAACTCGCAGGCGATGATCCGCAGGGCGCTGGTGCGCCGCAAGTTCCTGCGCGAGAAGAAGATGGCGACGCGCATCGAGGCCTTCGGGCGCATGGTGATCTGCCGCCAGCGGTATGCTGACGAGCGCCAGCGCATTGTGCTGCTCCAATCGCTCTGGCGCATGCAGATCAAGCGCCGCCAGTTCAAGCGCCGCATGCTGCAGATCGCGGTGCTCCAGTCGCTCTGGCGATGCCACTACGAGTCCAAGCGGTACCAGGAGACCCGCAAGAAGATCATCACGCTGGAAGCCTTCAGCCGCATGGTGCTCGCGCGCACGAAATACCTCAAGCTGCGCGCCGCGACGGTCGTGGCGCAGTCCGCTGTGCGCTCGTACCTCGGCCGCCGTACGTTCATGAAGTGCCGCCGAGGGATCACGCGCATCCAGTCACGCTTCCGCGGCTACAGCCAGCGCAAGAAGTATCACCGCGCGCGCTCGCGCATCATCCTCGTGCAGAGCGTGTTCCGCCAGCGCAAGGCGAACAAAACGATCACCGTGCGTCGCCGCGCCATGGCGCGTGTGCACGCCGTGCTGCGACTCTTCCTGTCGCGCGTGCGCATGCGCAACCGCACCAAGGAGCTATTCGCAGCCGCGCACTCGTTCAACCTGACCGAGGTACTCCACATCGCACAGGAGGTGCCGGGCATGCTGCGCGTGCGCGACCGCTGGAACGACATGATGTCGCTCGTGCACGTGGCCGCGAAGAACGGCGACCTGAACCTCGCGCGCTTCGTGCTCGAAGAGAACCACCAGCTGGAAGACCTGGTGTACGGCAAGGACGCCCACGGCAGCACGCCGCTGCACTACGCATGTCGCCTCGCGCACGTGGACATGGTGAAGCTGCTCGCCAAGATCGCGAACCGCAACGCCATCCCCGTGGGCTTTGACCACGGCAGCGAGTACGGCGGCTCGCGTGAGCGCAGCGCCAGCAGTGCGAGCAGCTCCGCCGACGAACCCATGGACAGACTCCGCTCGGTCTCGAGTGCGAGCGTCGCCTCCATGCGCTCGCCGACGATGCGCTCGCCGTCCAAGATGTCGTTCAACAACGGCGCCTTGAGCCACCAGCACTCGTCGTCGTCGTCCTCAGACCCGCGGTTCCGTGGCATGTCGTCGAGCTCGAGCGTGGCGTCGTTCTCGATGACGCCTGGCACTGCGCCTGGTGCCGCACCTGCGGACCCGAACACACCTCGCCGCCCTGGCCGCCGCACACTCGTGTCCTCGACGCCACAGGGCCGCATGCGAGGGCTCACGGGTGCCATGCCGCCCGTTCTCCCCGCGACGCTGCAAATCACAGTGTACAAGGAAGGTTTCCTGCGCAAGGCGAGCGGCAACCGCTGGGCGAACAAGCGCTACGTCATGGTCGACGAGGTCTGTCTTTCTTACTACAAGGCCCCCAAGGAGCGCATCCCGCTCAAAATTGTCGAGCTCTGCGACGCAACGATCAAGCGCATCTCGCACGTGGACAACTGCTTTGAGATCTACTCGCCGCGGCTCAAGAGCTCCAAGAACCCAGAGGGCATGCTCTCGTTCGTGGCCGACTCGGAGGAAGAAGTGCACGAGTGGATGGCGGCGATCCGCAAGGTGCGCGGCGTGCGCGTGGCCACGTCCAGCCCGCCGTTTCAGAACATGATCTGCATCGACACGACGCTGCGCCGTGAGTACGTCAACATGAAGAACAAGCTCGGCTTCACGCCGCTACACGTGGCCGTGCAGAACGATGATGACGAGGGCTTCGAAGCCGCCAAGGTGAGCGTGTGGCTGATCGAGAACGGCGCCGACCCGAACGCCGTGGACGTGAACGGCGATACGGCGCTGCACTACGCCGTGATGCTCAACCGGTACGACCTCGTCGAGACGCTTATGAAGCGCGGTGCGGACCCGACCATCCGCAACCTCAAGGAGCTCAGTCCCGTGGACATCACGCCCGAGGACGACATGAAGGAGATCCTGGACCCGGCGACCCACGCCGCGGCCGAGGCTGCAGCGCTCACCAGCGGCGCAAGCGGTGGTGGTGGGAACCACAACAGCCACCACCACAATGAGGTGCAGCCGCGCGCGCTGCTCAAGTCCCCAATGCGCCTCTCGGACTCGACGTACGTGTCCGTGTTCTTGGGCGCCGTGGCCGTCGCGACGGGTCCGATCATGGAGACGCCGCACTTTAACCTGTACGTGCTGGACGCCAAGGGCTCCGTCGTCGAGGCGGCGCAGCGCACCCCGAAGTCGCTCATCCAGGCCGGCGGCAACTATTGGTGGTTTGGCAACACGTGGTACATCCAGACGCCGCTCGAGCACCTCAAGGATGGTACGTTGCGTAGCTCGTCGTTTTCTTTCTCTCTCTATGTGAACTCTGGTACTGAACCAGTTTCTCTTGCTGTTGGTTATGTTGAAAATTGCAGGCTGCGTCGCCGTGATGGAGCTGCGCCACCGCAACCTGGTGACGGACGAGATTGAAGTGGGCTGCTGGACGTTCTTCCGCCTGGACCTGAGCAAGATCACGAGCGCGCCGGTCACGTTCGAGATGTACGCGGCGCCCGTGGACCCGTCCAGCAAAATCCTCGCGCGCATCCCGGGCGACTCGTTCCTGCAGGCAGAGATCAACGTGTCGCTGTAGATGCATTTGCATTTGTTTCGTTCCCCATAAGCGTGGACGGCTGTGTGAGTATTGAGGAGTTCTGTGTTGTTGGAGCAATTTTGCGAAAAGGGAGAAGAGCGCGAAGCAGAAAAGTGTAAATCAATACACGGACGAACAGGAATTTGGATTTCTCGACGGGTTACACAACTCAGCTCTCTCTCTCTCTTATTCACAGCGGTGTGCCTTTTCATGAAGCAATCTGACACGTCAATCAGCCTGAGCGCTGTTACTCGTCATCATCGTCGTCGAGCCCTGGGACCTCGATGTTGCCCGAGACGAGCGCGCTCGGGTTCAAGTCGTTCACCTCGTCGATGCTGCGCGCACGCTCCGTGAACTCGGCATCGTTGCCCACGCTGCTTGCCGAGTCGCTCGCGTTCGCCGCGGCTGCTGGCGTCTTGACCGTCGTAGCAGCCGACGAGCCGCAGTTGCCGGCCTCGGGCGCGACGCAGTCCACCTCCTGCTTGGATTTGTCCGGGATGCCCTCGTCGGCGTAGCACGTGAGCACGCCGTTCTTGCACTGCGCGAAGATGCTGCCCTTGCGCATGCGGCGGCCCACGAGGTAGCAGAAGCCGTGGTTGCCGCTCAGCTGGATCTTGGCGCCGCCCGAGACCGTGCACGGCTCGGGGGTCGCGGCCGCGAGGCCCGCCACGAGCGCGACGACCACCACGGCCAGTAGCACCATAACGGGGGACAGGCGGCGCTTGCCACTGGCGATCATAGCGCTCGGCATACTTCTCTGGCTGTTCTTCGAGCTCGGTGCCTGTAAAGGAGAATGAGCTGCTCGTCCGCTCGCTTTTAGTCAGTCGCCTGCCTGCTTGCTTGCCAGCTTCGTGGAGAAGTGCGTTGTGGCCTGTTGGACCGGATGGAAAAGCCACAGACAGACAGACAAACGCACGCTGAAATACGTCCTTTTTGATAGGAAGTTTGTGTGGGAAAGCTGACTTTTATTTTCCTTCCAGCTCCTCGAATGAATAATGTGCAGCGAAAACAGCTGCTCTGGCGCGCTTTATTGCCAGGTAAAGACGGCGGATGTGGCGAATGGGTCCACTCGCGCGTGCCATCAAACGACGTGCCGCTGTTCTTGCGTGGCGCTCGTGCCAGGATGCTTGCGTGCTGGCCATAGCGCGTCATAGTGCACCGGTACGGATGGTAATCAGCTGGCAATGATGAGCATGGCAGGCAACGACGAAGCGCGGCCATTAATCTCAACAACAAAAAGAGGTGCTGGAATAGAAATGGGAATACAAAATAAAGTGCAGCTGCGTCGCCCAGCGCACATGGCGTGGCAAACACGCACCAGTCGACCTCTACACCTGCTGCGCTCTTCCTCCTCTCAGACGCTTGTGTGACGAGCCGCATGCGTCTGGTGCTGCTGGAATCCTTCTTCGTCGTTCCTATTAGAGCACGCGGCGCTTCTTGGCCGAGTTCATGTACGGTCGCAGCACCCACTCGTTCTCGGCCTCCTTCTGGTCGCACGTGCCGAGCTTCACCTGGTACAACTGGAGCTCGAAGCGCGGGCCGCACTCCTGGAGTTCCACCTCGCGGCCCGTCTTCTTGAACACGTGGTGGCGGAACGAGATGAAGTCGTTGTCGTTCGAGAGCGTGATCACGCGCTTCGAGTCCGGCTTGGGCACGGGGAAGAGGTGCTTGAGGATGTTCGCCACGCGCTTGCCCTGGAAATGAAATTGGAGTCACCAACAGCAGAAGTCAGTCTCAATTCCAGTTACGCACAGCAGCTTAAGAGAGTAATGGGACCAACGTACCAGCTTGGTCTCAAACTCGCTGGCGATAATGTGCGGGTACGCTTCCGAGATGGTGGCGCGGTCTTCAATGTCGTGACGCAGCACGGCGTTGTTGAGCGAAAAGTACGCCGTGGGGCCGTACGGCAGGTGCGAGATCACAAGGCCATCTACAAGAAATACAAAGCAAGCCATCAGTACGAGTCGTGTTGGCGTCAAGAAATCCATACTGCTGTTCACGCACCTGGTTCACCACGCGTCTCGGTGACGATCAGTAGATCCGTGTAGTCGTGCGACCGTGCGCTCTCAACCAGCTATCATAGGCAAACAGGCAGCAATGGACAATGGTAAGTACATGTGCATGATCATGAACGCCTGAATCACACATTGAACGAGACAGACGGAATACGTACGTCGCCAACAGTGTGTGCACCACGGTTCAATCGAATCGCGTTCGGAAAGATGAGGCGGATCTCCTGGGCGAACTGCTTCAGCCGCGAACTCGGGTCGCGCGACGTCGTGATCGCGATTTTCGGGTCGAACATGCCCGCGTTCTTGTACTCGTCATCGATGTGGTTCAGCGGCTTCTCGTGCTTCTCGTCGTCGTACTCCATCTCATGGCGCAGACTCTTCTCCTGGCCGCGCAGCTCGGTCGGGATCGCCTTGCCGCCTGCACTCACACACACACACACGAATGCCAGCAACAACAACAGTCGTAATGAGCATCACATGCGCTCCTTGCTTGAATCACGCATAGCAAGGAAGTGCCTCTTGTTAAACGTACTTCGGATGGCCTCCTTGAGCTGCTGCTTGTGGTCATAGAGCGCGCGCTCCTTGCCCTCGAGACCCTTGCGGTACAGGTACTCGCGGCGGAGACGCACGTTTCTTCGGACCGACATACTGCTGCTGGTGCGCTTGGTGCTCGGTTCACTGTGAGCAGCTCTTCAATCTGTATCGGCCAGCGCCGCCACCAACCACCAAACCAGCACAACAGCAAGAGTACCACTCAAAGGTACCCGCAGTAGAGGTACATTGTACCAGATAGCCATTGCAGCTATTTGTCAAAAAGTTAAATAATACATTCATGAAAAGCAAATTAATCAAAACAAACTATGTGGTGCACACCACGTCCATCTTCCGCGGCTTCCCGCTCCATCGCCTGCCGCCACCGCACACGCGCGATGTGGCAGGAGCCAACGGAAAGCGCTGGTGAGGATCCTGCTGCTGCTGCTGGTGATGGTATCTGCGCTTCGGTTGTTTCTCCGACAGCAGCGAAGGCGACACGAGCAGCATCGGTGGCGCTGGAGGCGACGCTGCTGGCGAGAGCGCCGGCGACGAGCCCTGCCGCGGTCGCTTCTTCTTCTTCGACGAGCGCGAAGGTGATGGGTGCGAGTAGCCTCGTTCCCACGTCTGGTATTTGCTAACGCCTTGTGACGCGGTTCTTTGCGCTGTAGTAGTCGACTGTGCGATTGGAATCGGCTGAGATCGCACGATCGCTTGAGGCTGCACCTCCACCTGCACAGCGGATCCCTCGGGACGCAGCGGGATGTTGCGGAACGAGAGCATCGGACACGTCGCCTTGTAATGTCCGCATTCGCCACAGTACCAGCAATCCGACAGTATCGCCGCCGTGGTGACGGTGGCAGTAGCAACATGCTGGCTGCCGCACGCGTGGTCCATGCGCTGCTGCAGCTTCATACACTCTCTCGCCCTATGGTCGCTGCCTTCGCAGATATAGCAGCGCGTGACGATGTTCCACGACGTCGCGTCCGGCGCGCAGATCTCGTCCAAGCGATGTCCAATGCACACCATCTCGTACGCGCGTCGAAACTCAAAGTTGAGCAGCTCTTGTCCCTTCCGGTTAAAGATCACGCGACCGACATCATGCGCGAGCTCAAACGGATCTTCGATGCTGATGCGCCAGGGCACAGAGTGGCTCCACTTGGTCGTCTTGGAGAGCGGCAATCCTGTGCGGACGCTCACGACGTCGTCCTCCACGTTGAATTGACTGGCGTAGAACTGGAAGAAGCCAGCGAGGAGCGCACCGACCGAGTCCTGGAACGACGTGCCAAACGTGGACGGCACGTCGCTCAACGGGATCGAGTGGAGCCGTTGCAGCAGCACAGAGAGGTTCTTCTCGTCCTGCAGACTCTGGAAGACGCAGTGCACGGACGGCAGCAGGATCGGCGAGTGGCGGGACTGCAGGTAGAAGATCAAGAGCAGCGAGAAGCCGTACGAGCTCAGCGTCCCGTTCACCGAATCGTTGATTCCGCGTTGCTGCGCCCAGTACTTGACTGCGAACGCCAGTGGACGCACGCGCGGGTCCCCTTGGCCGTAGTACTTGATCAGCGCAGTGTTGAGAATCGCATTGATGCCGCCGACGCACACATCGCAGGCGATCTAGAAACAGTTCAAGCAAGAAGCAATAGAGTGCGAGTTAATTTCCATTGCGCAGCACGATAGAAACACAAACGCTGTGCTTGCCTGTCGTTTTGGATCCCATAGCTTTAGGACGGGCACGCGCGCGTTCTGCACAAACTCCTTTACAGTAAACGCTCCACCGAGTCGCGCACGTGCGGTCGTGAGGATCTGGATCCGCTCCTGCATGGAGAAGTGGCCCTGGTGGTCCACGTCCATGTCGTCAAAATAGATCCCGAGGTCGACATCGCTCCCGCCAAAGCCAATGCCACTGCACAATCGAAACAAACGCATTCACACAACGAGCGAGGTCAGCTACCTGTCCAGCAAGCCACAGAATTCGTTACACAAAGATACAAACACACATACCTCTCGGACGACCCAAATGGCAGCACGCGGCACGAAGGCCACTCCTGTTGCAGTGCGTGCTGCACGTACTCGCGGACCTCGCGCTTGCGCTGCACCTCGCCCGCGTTCGGCTCCAGCTGCTCCAGCAGCGCGATGCTGTCGATCGTGAGCTTGCGCACACTGTTCGCAGCGCCCATGCTTGCTTCTTTCGTTTCCTTCGTGTTTCTTTCTCGTTCGCTCTCTTTCTCTCTGTGCTTCTCGCTTGCTCGCTACCGCCGATGCCGTCGCCACCAAGCGCGTTGTCTGTCGTTCACTGCAAAGAAGAAGTTGTTGTCGTGCTCTCGCCGCGTCATGTCTTGTCACAATGGGGAGGTTTCTCGTGCTACCAGCGAACGCTTAGGCAGTCATCCCGCTGCACACAAGCGAATCGCCCTTCTTCTCTCTTGCTGCTGCTTGCTGTTCTCTCGGCCGGCGGGCGAGACGTGGAATGAAGCTTGCCCTTGTGGTGCTCGCTTGCTGTGGTGTCGTTGGATGTCGCACGAACGAAAGCTGGCGCAATCTTCCAACACCCACCCACACAGCGGGAACGAACCCACACTCACGAAACCTCGAAGAAAGAGCGCTCTTTTGGCTCAAAAATGACTGCGGAGCGAATCTCGGCCCCGCCAAGAGGAAGAAATTGGCCCCAACTGCAACGGGGGACACGCGTTTGGCTGCCACCACCATGCCGACGCCTCGCGCTCGCGAGATCGAACAGGCAAAAGTCGCACTTCAATACGAGTCCAGGGCCAGGACGCGGGATCGCCGCCACTTTTGCTTCACCCAACACCAGCTCTGGAACCAGAAAGAAACGCGCAACCTTCGCGTCACCTTCACTCTCGCTCCAGCTCAGGAAGTACAGTGCGGTCCGCATTGGTAGGTCGTCTCACTGGAAGCGACATATGTTTACGTCCATTGTAAAGACCATCTGTCGCGGCACTCTTCTCGTCCCCAGCTGGTTTCCTTTTGCGCTCAGCATGTAACTGTAGCCAATCGCCCGCTTGGAACCTTTTCCTCGCCTCCTCCTTTTTGTGTCAGCGCGTTGCTGCTGCTGTGCAAATTCCCCACAGCAAAGCAAGGAAGGCAAGTGTGAGCGAAGCGAGAGTCCGCGACGACCAGCGCGCGCACGAGGGGCACCGCACCAGAGAAGACGAAGGAGACACGGTGCGTGCAAAGATGCTGGTCTGGTGGTGGTCCTCTATGTAGGGAGGGGAAGAGATGCAGTCAGTACCCGAGGGGGGAGAGCGAAGAACAAGAAGCTCTCGTCTTCCTGGTGGTATTCAGTCGCGTTCGCCCTCCATCCTGCAGCTCTTCTCATTCATATCCTCCTTCTCTCTCTCTCTCTCTCTCATGACTACAGAAACGCTAGACTACACAGCGCGATAGGCCATGGACAAGAAAGTGTGGCAGCGCGCCGTGGCGGATCTGAACCCGCCCGGGGTGCCCAACTCGTTCCGGCGCGCGCACCGGCAGCAGAACATCGCGACGACCCTGCTCAGGCGCGAATCCGGTGGGGCAGCGCGCCGCACCGCGCAGATGCTCGGTGAAGACAGGGGCGAGAACTTCTGGGCCGAACGCGAGAGCTCCGCAAAGGTGCGTGGAACACACATGGACGCGCGTTATATCATGCTGAGCCGATTGAGAGCGAAGGGAGAAGGGGGGAATCTTATTCTGCGGACGAGGAGCTCATGTGTTTACGTGTGGCACTTCTCTTGTACAGCACCAAAGCCGGTACTTTGAGCTGCCACCAACGACCAAGTCGACGATCTCGATCGCGATCAGTCCCGACGGGTACGTCCACTGCGAGCTCTCCATGGAAGGAGATCATGATGGCATCACGGCACCCACTCACATTTGCTGTCTCTATCACTATAGGAAAACGTTTGCGTCGACCCATGGAGACCACACTGTGAAGATCATTTGCTTTGAGACGGGCAGAATACTGCAGGTACGAGCTCATAGCTGCTCAACGTGTCCAGTAATCTCAGCTTCCAGCTCTAACCGTTCAAACACTCTACGTGAATTCTTCACACAGACCCTTGTCGGCCATCCGCGAACGCCGTGGAGTGTGAAGTTTCACCCGACGGACCCACGCTATGTCGCGTCCGGGTGCCTGGGCTTCCAGGTCCGCTTCTGGGACATCGAGACGGGACGCTGCCTGTACGTCTCCACCCTGCGGCATGCGATCATCTCGATCTCGTTCCATCCGACCGGTGACATTCTAGCGATCGCCAGCGGCACGTGCGTCTACACGTGGGACTACCAGGTATGTGCACCTGTGGCTCATTCTTCATTACGGGTAGCCACAAATGTGATACTAACCACGGTGAGTTGATGGTATTGAGCAGCACACGTGCCCCAGGATAGCAATGTTTAGCTACCAGACCCTGCGATCAGTCACGTTCCTACCCGACCCAACGAAGATCATGGTCGGCGAAGCGAACGAGCGATATCTGGTACGCTTGCTATCACCATTTCTAATGGATGGTCTATAGAGTAGCTCTAACCTTCCTCTTTTCTTTGCAGCGCCCACAGGGCCAGGCTCCGCCGTCCGACCTGACAGTGACGCTCACGATGTGGGACTTTGACGCGTCGTGGGCGCTCGCGCCCGAGCCGCTGCTCGTGAAGAAAGCCATGAACAACAGCCAGGTGGTGCTCTCGCATGCACTAATTTATAACGACGGTGGCTTTGACATCTCCCGCTGTGGGCGGTACCTGGCGATCTGCGCCGACTTTTCGCTGCGTCAGGCCGAAAAGGAGGTCGAGCTGGAGGCTGAGGCCGAAGCGAATACGGACTTGGAGCAGATCCTCTCGACCGCGCCGCAGGAGCAAGTAGCCCCCGAGGAGATCATCCCGAGTGACGACGCGAACGACTCGTCCACGCCGACGGTGCAGCCGACCACGTCGTCGTCGACGGCTGAGAGCAGTACGGAGAGTAGCACCAACAGCTCTCTGGCAGCCTCCGTGGTGGCGAATGCAATTAACAATGGTGTGACGGCGGCGTCCCTGGCAACTTTCCAGCAGTCTCGGCTGCTGTCGATGCCCAGCATCATGCTGCAGCCACCCAACATCCTGGCAGCGCTTCAGTCGGCTGCCTCGGACCTCTCGCTCAGCATGGACCAGTACATGAACCAGCAGATCCGGCGCGTTCGCCCCCGACTGCACCCTGCAAACGGCGTGCACCACAACCATCCGCCGCCTGGCCAAGCTCGCACGAATGCACTGAACCCGGCAGCTGCACCGCAGCAGCGATACACGCAGATCCGTCCCAACATCGCGCTCAGTCGAACAAGATTTACGCGCAACCAGCGAAGCCAACGCGGCCGCCTGGCCTCGGAAATCCAGTCGACGTGGCTCGCGCTCATATCGCTGGAGCCGCAGCAACTTGGCCGCGTCATCCAGACATGTCACTTGGCAGAGACCGCAGCGGGTGGCGTCACCTCGGTCAAGATCTCCCCGACGTCGGCGTTTGTGCTGCTGGGGTACGGCGTTCGAGATCGCATCCAGAGGTGAGATTGTGTACTGAGCTGACTCTCGTAATTCCTGTATTGATCTAACAATGTGAGCTTGATGTGTTTCGCCTGCTTTACTAGAGAGTCCGAGTTCCCGGTCCATCGCGTCACGCGCATCTACCGCTGGGACGACATGAAGCTGCTCTCGCACGTCGAGAGCGAGCTGGACGACGTGAACATCGCGCTCTTCAGCCCGATCTGTGGCGGCGGCTTCATCTACGGCACCAAGCAAGGCAAGCTGCGCGTCTGCAGCACCTACCGCGGCGACTACGAGGATGAGGAGAACTGCAACGTGCTGGACGGTGCGCGCCGCTGCCACTACGACCAGTCGGTCATGTCGGAGGAGAACGACGAGGACGACGACGAAGAGGAAGACGATGACGAGGAGGACGACGAAGAGGACGATGACGACGACTTTGAAGTAGTAGAAGCAGGCGATGTGGGCGATACGGAAATGCCCGACGCCAGTGAGGAGAGCGCCGGTGTTCAGAGCCTCCCTCAGCAAGAGCAAGGTAGTCGTCGATAACCACTGGGAGTACGACCCCGAAGCCACCACCATACACTCACTGTTTCCAAATGCGCTTGTACAGTAAGTAAAGCTGAACGGTGAGAAATGATTAACGTTGTTACTGTTACACCAAGGTGGTCGGCTTGTTGTCATGTCCACTGTGCAAAAAGAGGCCGCGATGTGCTGGGCTGGAGTCCGCTCAATGCTCGTCGTCGGCGACGCGCGCCTGGTCGGTGCCGTGGCCGAAGGTCTTGCCCAGGAACATCTCCTTGTCAAAGTCGCTGCCGACGAACTGGGCCTTGTCCACTTTCCGCGCGCGGTTGATCATCTCGGCCGTGTCCTGGCGGTGCGCCTTCTGGCTCAGCACGGCGTCCTCGCCGCCGCAGCCCCAGACCTCCATGGCCTCGATCGTGAAGTTCTCCTGACTCGAGAGCCGCCCGCCCTCAAACACCAGACTCTTGGTCGTCGTGTAGCTGCTTTCATCCAGGTCTTCGCTCAAGAACAGGCGGAACTTGCTCGTGGTGCCGCCCATGCCGATGCCTCGTGGCAGCGCGTAGCCCTTGGAGTTGAGGTACATGACGCCACCGCTGTCGCTGCTCGCAGTCACGCGGTAGACGTTGATCTCGGGCTCGAGGCGGAAAAGGAAGCACCCGTTGCCGCCGTACGCGCGGGTCGATTCCTTCCACTCCGAGTCGCAGAACATGCCAAAGACCGCTGAGGTACACAAAAGAGAAAAAAAAGACAATGTAAGTGACTGACCATTTTGATATGGTCATACAACAGTGTTCAATTGTTTGCCTCCTTCCGTGTCTCGAATGACAACAAGCGTCGGACCACTGTAGCCGAGAATGTGGAAGCTCAGGCGGTTGAAGCTTAAGCCGTCCTGCGCGCTCGTGTATAAGCGGTAGAGCGAATTCTGCACGGGGTTCGTCACGACTGACAGGCTCACAAAGTGCGCGCTGCAGGATGCATATAACACCACACAAGAGCCATTTGAGTTAGCAATGTATCCCTAACCAAGGGATAAAGACCAGTTCTCTTCACCTTGAGAGGATATCCGACTTGTGCGAAAGCTGTGGCGGGTGGTAGGACGGCCGCGCGATGGCGCCAAAGCACCGCACGCTGAGCCACGAGAGGAAGACCGAGTAGAGCAGCGGGAACTGCGCATTGACCCAACGCAGAAACGCGTCTGTGGACAGCTGGTCAGTAGCCCTCGAGTAATCGAAAGCTGCGCTCGCGAGCTGCTTTGCAATGTGGATCGTCCGATGCGGGTCTTCGTCCGCGATGTTCGTTGCCTCGTTCGACATAATGAGTAGCGCTAACAGCAGCTCATTCAGCTCGCCTTGAGTGATGCTTGCGCTACCCTTACTCGCGAACAAGCGAAAGAGCGAGCGAACGACTGTCTGCGAGGATGAGCGCACGCATGCGGCGACTAAGTAAAGCAGGTAAACGAACAAGCGAGCGGGTTGTCAGGTGTGATCAGAGAATAGGATCCATAGAAGGCCACACGTAGAGTTGCTGATGCTGTACCTGCCTGCGCAAAGTCAATCAGCTCGAGTTTGCTGACAGTGGAATCGCGGCCGTCCGCCTCGCGTGTGTGCAGACACAAGTTGTAGAATGCGACCCCCAACTGCTTGATGTGCGTGCTGTACTCCTCTGGGATCAATGAGCTCAATGGCACTTTGAGCAAGCTCTAACAAATAGAGTGACAGCATGAGCAAACAGATAGCCAATTAGTGCATGCAGCTGTGTGCAAGAGCAGCAGTATCGCGTGCTTGGTTACCTGCAGCTTCGCCTGGACGTCTGGGATCGCTTGCGTTCCTGTCGTGACATCCTTGAACTTTGCCACGAGGCAGTCGTACTCCTGCACAGGCAAAAGTATTAGCACTACTGCGAAGAAGCTACAGTACACTTCGGTCATACACGCATGTCTGTACACGCACCTGGTCGCTGAACGGGCCCTTCCATTCGGCCGCGCCGCCGCCGCTGCTCCCGTTGTTGCCCATTTTCGCTGTGACGAATGCAAAAAGTGATGTCGAAGAAGAAAGTGTTTCAACAATGGCTGACAGCTTCCGGATAGCTGTGAGGGGTGTGCCGAGTAATAAAGAGCGATATCTGGATAAAAATGAAATGAACATCTTGAAGGATCAAGCATATTTCATGTTACCCGGGAATATACTTATACACACATATATTACACACTGTTGTATCACTCCGGATACTCATCAGCGTATACAATACGGATCACGTTTCGAAACCCCAAAGCGAGACATGTTCAACCGCTACGAAAAGTACAGCGCGTCAGAAGCGTGAGGCGAGCAGCGCTTTTGGATGCAAGAAAGCGAGCCCTTCGTGCATGCGTTGGCTGTGCACATTGCGCGCGTCTATCGTCTCGCCACCATACCGCGCTGATGCGAGGCTTGGCTCGGAATACGAGCGCGCAAGCCTATCTGTGGACGAAGCACCACCCTCTCTTGATGGCGGTGGCACCGCAACGAGGGATCTGAAAATAGCACCGCCACGCGTCCTTTTTTTATAGCGACTCACTCCTCTCACATTCCAGGGTATTTTGAGTGAAACATCGGATAATTTTATACTATGTTAAAGAGCTTCCTCACGCACCTCATCATCATACGATAGCAGGTGATTATCTCATGTATAAATACATACCCTCCAGATACCATTGCAAACGTCATACACCGATTTGCTGAGGTTTTGACGGTAATAATAGAGCGATGCCACTTGTTTGCTCTTCCAGGTGCACCACCTCGCGGGCTATTGATAGCGAGGGGGCCAGGCACAAGAAGAAAGCAGCCAAGTCGGAGAAGCTCTCTTGCGTGCGCACGCCGTGCTCTGCAGGCAGTCATTCCAATTGGGAGAGACCGACAGACACAAGACACGCCCCACGGACTCAGCACCAGCATCAGCAGCTCAGCATCCTCTTCACGCAAGAATGCATCTGCAGCGCTCTCCGTGGCGCACGGCGGCGAAGGCGACCGTCGCCTCTTGCCTCCTACTCGGCGGCCCCAGCGCCGTGCTCGCGGGCGAGTGCTCCAGCACGTGCGGCACGCCCTCGGGGCTCGAGTTCTGCTCGCACGTGTCCTTCGCCGTGTGCCCGTCCGACTACTCGTACGAGGAGCTGGACGCTGTAGCGCAGACGTCGTTCGACGCGTGGACGAACGCGAGTACCATGCAGCTCGCCAAGCTACCACAGTACGAGGGCAAGAGCGAGGAGGAGCTCAACAAGACGATCGTGGACCTGGACCTCGCGAACACGAGCAGCTCCTGCGGCTCCTTCCTCAAGAAGCTCCAGTGCGCGATCCACCTGCCCGTGTGCGAGATTGGTCGCGATTTCACGCTGCTCTGCCAGAACTCGTGCCGCGACCACGCCAAGAAGAAGTGCCCGGGGCTCGAGCACATCTGCTCGCAGTTCCCATCAACCGAGATTGAATCCAAGAGCAAGTGCTTCAAGTTCGACTACAACGGCCCATCGGTCGGTATGTGGGTCGCAGGTTTCACTATCTCGCTCGTCTTCTCGGTCCTCAACTCGGTCGGCATCAACCTGCAGAAGCTCTCGATGACGCGCAACGAAGTGGCTGAAGTCAAGAAGGGCACGTTTGGGCAGCCCACGTGGGTGCTCGGCTTCAGCCTCGTGTGCCTCGGCTCGCTGCTCGACTTTGTGGCGTTCGGCATGGCCCCGCAGACGCTGTTGGCGCCGCTCGCGGCGCTCTCGCTCGTCTGGAACATGTTCATCGCGCCCATCTTCCACAAGGAGAAGGTCACCAAGCAGAACATCATCGCGACCGTGATCATCTTTGGCGGCGTGACGCTCACCGTGATCTTCGCGGGCCACAGCACGCCGTCCTACGAGCTCGAGGACCTCATCCACCTCTACCAGCAGCCGGTCATGTACGTCTACATCTTCACGATCGTGCTCTTCATCGGCGGGCTCTTCTACTTCAGCCGCTTCATCGAGCGCACGCACACGTACGAGGGTGGTTTGTACCACATCATCTGCTACGGCGGCATCGCGGGAACGTTCGGCGGCCAGTCCGTGCTGCTCGCCAAGTCGACGGTCGAGTTGCTCAAGAGCGCGATCTGGGGCCAAGCAGGCGCCTACATGTTCACGCAACTGGCGTCGTACCTCATCATCTTCGGCATGGCTGCGTGCCTCGGCTGCCAGGTGCACTTCCTCAACGGTGGCCTCGCGCGCTTCGACGCGCTCGTGGTCATCCCTGTGTACCAGAGCTTCTGGATCCTCACGAGCGTGCTCGGTGGCATCATGTACTTTGAGGAGTACGTCAACATGACGCGCCTGCAGATGTGCATGTTCACGATCGGCGGCGTCGTGACCATCATGGGCATCATCGTGCTGCTCAAGACGCGCACCGACGGCGAAGGCAGCGAGACTGGGCGCTACGTCGAGCTGGTACGTCCCAATATGTGCTTTTGTATTACATGGAAATTGGTTATGGGTGGGTAACATTGTGATGACGGTGCAAATGAAATACAGTCGCTGACGCCCAGCTCGGCGTGGAACGCGGACGACTCGGACGAGGAGGAGATCCAGCTCAAGCTCGCGCACAGCGACGGCCGCGAAGAGCACTTTACCGGTGGTGCAAAGGTGGCGCCGTCGTCGCCATCGACCGTGTCGTCGACCAGCAGCAGCAGCAGCTCCAGTAGCTCTTCGTCGTCCTCGAGCGGCAAGGGCAAGAAGGTCGCGGACGGCGGCGCGGACATCTCGAGCGCGATCTACCGCAAGTCGCCCACCACCGTGTCGCCACGAGCGAGTGCCCGCAAGAAGAGCGACGAGGAGGAAGATGACTTTATTTAACGACTAGGTGAGTGCATTCGGCCGGCGGGCTGACGTGGCTGCACTTCCTTCTCTCCTGTCGCGCGGTTGCTGGAGCTTCCTCAAGAGCGACGGCGATCGACGGAGCGGCACGCAGAGAGGGGAGAAGTTGCCACTGTCAGCTGGCCACACCACCCTTCTAGTAGAGTAGAAGATATAGACGCATGCATACGCACACACAACTCTCTTCCTAAATATCCACACAAACTGCATTTCACATATATCTTCAACCTATGAATCGTGTGTGTGTGTGAGGAATCGGCTAAAGACACCCGGGAACCTCGTTCCCTACCGACGTAGCATCACTGATCGAGCCTCTAGCCCTTCGAAGGTTCGCTGGGCGAGCCTCGCCTCGGATCGCGCTCACTGCGACCTTCCAGATGGTCGACGCGGCGTTCGTATCTCGGTTCCACAGCCTGGAACAGGTCCTACACATGACCAACCCGAGACGCAAGATGCTGCCGCTTCTGTACGGTCTTGGATTCGTGCAGCCGCGGAACGTCTTGCACTCGCACGCGCTGCACCTGCAGCTTGTGCGGAACTCATCGACCAGGTACACGCTGTCGCCCGCCCTCCGAGACATCGTCCTGAAGCCCTTGCCCTTGACGGCGCTCTTGAGGCTCGTCTTAACGCAGCGGTAGTGCTGGTCCGGTGGCTTCTTCATTCCGTCGCTTGCAAGTCTGGATGGAGTGCATTTCTTGTATTTGTCACCATCTTGGCTCCACCTTCAACTTGGACGCAAAAGTCAAACAAAAAGCAACGCGAAACCGCCCGATCTTTTCCAGATTTATAGTGACACGTCACACTCTTGGAAAATAGTCGCTAAAGCGAGGAAATCCGTTTCTCCTTCTTCTTCAAAGCGAGGGCGTTGAAAAAGAAGAAGAAGAAGCTTCTCCTCATTCGGCAATCTTCCAGCAAAGCAGCCAGCCACCGAGAAGAAGAGCTCCATCCATCCACCCATCCAGTCGACCAGCAGCTCTTGAGAGAGAGGTGTGGCTATGAAGATTGCAGGTGGGTGGCTCGCGCTCCTCGCTGCCATCGGCGCAGTGGCGCTCACGGACGCGCATGCGACTGACGGTAGTAGTGTTGGCAGTTGCCACGCGAAGGCGCTGGTCGCCGCAGGCCACGCGCGCTTCTGTGTGCTCACGTCGCGGATCTTCCGCATGGAGTGGGCCCCTGACGCAAGCTCCTTCCGCGATGACACGACCATGATGGTGCAGAACCGGCTGATGGACCAAGTGCCCGACTTTAAGGTGACTAAGGACGGCGGTAAGGTCGTGATCACGACGCAGCACCTGCGTCTCGAGTACGACGCCAACTCGAAGGAGAGCTTCAACGACGACAACCTCAAGGTGCAGCTTCTGCAAACCGGCTCGTACTCTATTGAAGATAGTGAAGATACGCGCGAGTGGATGCCGTCCATGACAGACCAAGCGCGCCAAGACGCGCTCCCCGGCACGATCCGAACGCTCGACGGCGCGAACGGCGCCATCCCGCTCGACTGCCAGAACCAAGGCCCAGACTACATCCGCGACAAGCACTGCACGTACGGCATCATCAGCAAGAAGCGCGGGTACATGGTGCTCGACGACTCGCTCAACGCCGCGTTCGACCAGAACCCTCAGTGGGCGTGGCTCAAGAAACCTGTGACTTTGCACGGCGTTGATCCGGCGACTTGTTCGAGCGTGTCGGGTGCCAAGCGTCGTGTCTGTGGCCTCGAAACGAAGACACCAGAGGATTGTGCGGCCAAGGGCTGCTGCTTTTCGAACAACACTGAGTTTGGCGTGCTCGCCACCCAGGCCGAGCCCTTCCGCTGCTTCTACAGCGCGGCGTCGTACCAGGACCTCTACTTCTTCGGCCACGGCCACGACTTCAAGGGTGCGCTTCGTGAGTTCACAATGCTCTCGGGGAGCATCCCGATCCCGCCTCGCTTCGCCTTCGGCGTCTTTTACTCGCGCTGGTGGGCGTACAGCGACGCGGACCTGCAGCAGGACATCGTCGGCCAGTACGAGGACCGCGGGCTGCCGCTGGACGTGGTCGTCATCGACATGGATTGGCACCTGACGTTCTACAAGAATCCCGTGAGCGACCAGGCGGGTCAGCAGAAGGGCTGGACGGGCTACACGTGGGACAAGAACTTGTTCCCGGACCCAAAGCAGTTCCTCACGTGGCTGCACGAGAAGGGCATCGCCGTGACTTTGAATTTGCACCCGGCCTCGGGCGTGCAGCCCTGGGAAGACACGTACGAGGAGGTAGCCAAGGCCATGGGCATCGACCCGGCCACGAAGAAGTACGTGCCCTTCCGCATCACGGACAAGAAGTTCGCCGAGACGTGGCTCAACATCTCCATCGGCGCGCGCGAGAGCGACGGCGTGGACTTCTGGTGGCTCGACTGGCAGCAAGGTGAGGACTGGATTGAGCGCATGGAAGGTCGCAGCGACATCAACCCGACGATTTGGCTCAACTACGTCTTCTTCACGAACCCGCACCACTGGGGACTCACACAATCGCGTCCCATGCTCCTGCATCGCTTCGGGGGCATCGGCAACCACCGCTACCCCGTGGGCTTCTCTGGAGACGTGTTTGCGTCCTGGGAGTCGCTGCGCTTCCAGCCGTACTTCACGGCCATGGCGGCGAACTTGGCGTACGGCTACTGGAGCCACGACCTAGGTGGATTTCAGAACCCACCGGAGGCGGAGTTGTTCACGCGCTGGATCCAATGGGGTGCCTTCGCGCCGATCTTCCGCACGCACTCGAGCAAGGACTCGGCGAGCGACCGCCGCATCTGGAAGTACGCGGACGAGTACTACGAGATCACGCGCGCTGCCATGGAAATCCGCGCGTCGCTCATCCCGTACGTGTACAGCGAGGCCTGGACCGCGCACACTGAGGGGCTCGCCGTGCTCCACGGCGCGTACATGGACTACCCCGAGCACGACGAGGCGTACAACTTCACGCAGCAGTACATGTACGGCTCGCAGATGCTCGTGTCCCCCGTGGTGGAGCCCGTGGCGAAGGATACACAGTTGTCGCCCAAGTCCATCTGGGTTCCACCTGGTGCCTGGTACGACTTCAACACGGGCAACGTGCTCACGGGCCCGATTGTGTACTCGTACAGCTACGCGTTGAACGAGATTCCGCGCTTCGCTAAGGCGGGTTCGATCATCCCCACGGCCGAGCATGAGGCGTCCGAAGGCACCTCATCAGTCGGGCAGAACACGCACCTGCCAAAGAGATTGCACCTGCTCGTCGTCCCCGGCGCGCCGAAGCACTTTTACGAGCTCCACGAAGACGACGGACTCACGAAGGAGTACCTCTCGGGTCACAAGTCGTCGACTTTGTTCGACTTTAGCTCGAGCTGTGGCGCAAAGAGACACGAGTCGGTCTTCCGCTTTGACGCCAAGAACCTGCTGCAGGTATCGTCGTCGACCTTTTCCTACTGCAGCGGCGGCCAAGCCGAGTTCAACATCATGCCTGTGAAGGGCTCGTTCGCGTCTATGCCGACCGAGCGCTCGTACAAGATCGAGTTCCTCAGTGCGTTGCCAGCGGCGTCTGTGACTGTGAACGGCCAGGGCATCAATTTCATCGAGTTCCCAGACACGGCGCAGCGGGGCCAAGAGGACGGCTTCTCGTACTCGGGCAAGACGCTGAGCCTGATCGTGCACCTCAACGCGCCTCGCGACGTTACGAAGCCGGTCAAAGTGGTGGTCCAGTTCATCACGACGCCCTCCACGTTCAACCCGGCGACGCTGCTCTCTGAGGGATTCGTGGGCAAGTTCGCGCGTCTGCACGCTGTCAAGGTGCTCCTGGACAACCAGTGGGCTAAGGACACGGTGTACATGAGTGACTACCCGCAGCTGCTCGCTGCCACTGAGGTGGACCGCAAGATTTCGTACAACCCAAGCGCGCTCGCGAGCCTGCTGACGGGCTTTGACGAGCTCCTGGCTGCAGGCGTCAAGGAAGTCGCGGCGCTCACGGACCTCCACCCGGAGGTGCGCACGCAGGCGCTCGCATTCCTCTCGACGAAGAGCTACCAGACCGAGAAGGCCAAGTACGTGGCCAAGCCGTAAGGAGAGGAGCCCCAATTCCAGTGCCAGGCCTGGGTGCGTCTTGTGTGTGTGTTGGGTGCTTGGTCTTCCTCGTGAGACCACCACCAATTTCCATGATTTCCACCATTTTCCATCAATTCCAAAAACAATCTTCTTGAAACGGGTGATTTTGTAACCCTTCGAGCGTGTCCCCTCAACCCAAACGACTCGTGGTCGCCAGTCTTCTCAAGTTCTCCATTCTCGAAAGTGCAGCAACAGAGACAGCAAGCACCATGGCGTCCAAGTACGCGAAGGCCCTCCAGGTGCCCGCTGAGTTCCCGGACCTGCTGCGTAGCTTCACGCGCGAGGTGCTGCGGCAGCAGGGCAAGTTGGAGACCAAGGAGGCGATCTACGAGTTCGGCGCGCAGTTCTTCCGCGATCTCGTGCAGAAGCGCGATGGAAACGGCGCCAAGACTTCTGGAGCAGCAGCTGCAGCGGGCGCTATCCCAGCGTACATGAAGGCCACAGAAGAGGAGATTCACGAGATCCTCGTCCGCGCGTTCCAGGACGCTGACCAGCAGAGCGTGGGTATGCTCGCGTACGACGATTTCCACAAGGTGCTGCTGCAGATCGGCGAGACGCTGCAGCTCTCGCCCATCGAGCTCAAGGCGCTCTTCGCCGAGGCGAACGAGAACGACCAAGGTGTCGTGAGCTACGGCGACTTTCTGTCCATAGCGCTGCAGGTCGTGCTCCATCTGCGGTCGACCAAGCCACAGAGGCAGGCGCGACTCGAGCTCTTTGGCAAGAAGGAGACTGAGGCTTTCCTCCATGGCATGATGCAGGACGAGGTCGAGAGTTTGCTGCGCGAGATCTTCCAGCGCGCCGACGCCGACGACAAGGGGGTTCTGCCTCGGGTCGAGTTTATGGACGCGCTGCTTGACGCGGACTTGGGTTTCACGCGGCGCGAGGTGAACATCCTCATGTCCGAGGCGCCAAGTGCTGCGGAGAACAGTGGCGAGATCCTCTATCAGGACTTCATTCCGCTCTGCTTCCCTGTACTGTGTGACGTGTTCGTCCAGGGCGTCGTCGAGCTGCCCAACGACCAGGACTCACTCGCGCAGTACCTCGTCGAGGTCTTTGCGAGCGGCGACTCGGAGGCCACGGGTTTGCTCACCGTCGCTGAGCTCACGCGGCTGTTCAGAGCTGCAGACGTTGGACTCACGAGGCTGCAGGTGATCACGGTCATGTGCGAGGCCCAGGAGGACAAGAGCGGCTTTGTCAACTACGAGAAGTTCGCGGCCCACGTCGCCGGCATGGTGCTCGTACTCGTGAGCTTTGACAGCCAGCAGACGTTCGCTGCGTATCTGCAAAAGTACCGCAAGACGAGCGAGTACTATGCCATCCTCGACATGAACCAGCACAGCTTTGAGGTACGTACGCTGTGCTCGAGGGAAATGGGCGAAGGTTGGTAGTCTCATGCTCGTATCCCTTGTTCTTGTATAGCAATCGCTGTCGCACGCGCTCGAGGCCCTGGACGAGGGCCACCGCGGCTTGCTCGCGCGCGAGGACGTCGTGTCGGCGATCCAGAACACGTTCCCGGACGTGAGCCAGCGGCAGTTGCGGTCGCTGCTGGCACTCGCTGACGTGGACGAGATGGGCGAGCTCGAGTACAACCTCATCACGCACTCGGCCTTCCAGGCGCTGCAGAAGCTCCAGGAGTACGACATGATGATCATGGAGTCCTAGGCTTCGTCATATCAGTCTCCAGTCGTCTTGGTTTCACTGTACAACACTGGTTCATTACAATTTCCTATCTTGACCACCACCAATCCCTATCGTTTTTCGTTCCCCTCATTCCCTACCTCCCTCAGTGGTTCCCAAAGCCGATCTGCGACGACGAGACCATCATAATGTCGCGCATCTTGCGCTGGAAGCGGTCCCCATAGAGCTTGGGCGGCGCGGCCGAGATCCCAAGGCCGTCGTGTCGAAGGATCAGCGTCTTCCACAATCTCTCCAAGCGTTTGCGCCACGTCCAGGTCTGCAGCATGTCAACAATTCCCAGTGTGTAGTAATCGGGTCCGACGACCGCGTAGGCCTCGTACCCGACCTTCTCGAGCGACCGCGAGCCGACCCACTTCGACTGGTCCACGATGGGTGAGCCATAGTCGAAGGGCTTGCCGAACGACATGGAGTCGTAGCGCAGCAGCGAAGACGAGTTCGTATTCGAGAGCAGCGGTGTGTTGTCGTTCTGTTCCCCACTATCACCACTACCACCAATCTGCAGCTTCCGACTGCTCTCGTTGTCGTTCATGACCGAGTACCGGCAGCTCCGGTTGAACTTCTGCCGGTTGCCCGTCTCAATGTCCGCGAGGTCCTCATCACTGGACGTCTCCGTGTGCTCGAGCTCGTTAAACAGCGAACTATACGCATCCTCACCGTCCGGATGACAGACCGGGTAGTTCACCTTGCGCTTCGTGGGGGACTTGATGAGGCTGCTGTGGTCGAAGGACGAGTGGTCCACGACGTACTTGGTGCTGTGCACGCTCAGCAGCAAACTGTAGTCCATGATGCCCTGCTCGCATAGGAAGTCGCTGTCGTTCGCCAACTGGGACACCAGCTCGTTGGCTGCAATAGACTCAGAGAGAGGTAAGATATCAGACTCTTCCATCAGTTGTGTTGAGCTCTCTTGAGGACAAACTACGCACCAGTGTCGGGCAGCACGCGCAGCTTGCGGCGGAAGTCGTTGTCCTTGAGCACGATGTGCGGCAGGTGCGTGCCGTGGATGCTGTACTCGCAGCTCTCCCTATAGCAGCAAGCAATAGAAATTGGTTTGTCAGCTCATGAGTCAATGAGCCCCAGCTAAAGCTGTGTGCATGCAGACAAAGCTCATGAACGTACCCTGATCCGTACTTGAACGCGTGGCTGCAGTACGTGCAGATCACGGTCTTCCCGGGCGGCAGCACCTCGGCGTTGCGGTCGATCCACGAGCCCTTGATGTCGTAGAACTGGTGCATGCTCACGCGGCCGATGGCGTTGCCCATGACCACGAAGCTGAAGTCCTGACCGTACATCTCGATCGAGTGGCAGCCGTAGAACCGCGTCAAGTGCGAGCCCGGGTTCGTCTTCATGTACCGGATGTATGCTGGGAGCATTCGCAGCAGCACGGCACGTTCGCTCCTCGTCACAGACTTGACGAGGAACGAGTAGTCGGCCGTGTAGAACATGAACGCGCCGCTCGAGCCACCGGACTGGATCCGCTCGTGACACGTCGACAGGAACGATTTCCGATACAACGTCTCCTTGATGCCGAACCCACGGCGGATGTCGCGGAAGGACGCCGGGTTGTAGTCGTCGAAGCGCACGCTCATGCCCATCTCATGCAGCCGCAGGCGCACCACGCGCCTTGCTTCAGCGACCTTGGGTGCATTTGAAGATGCGGCCACAACGCCACGGGTCGTGAAGTGGAGCACTTCTTTGCGTAGCGCCACGTTCAGTTGCGGCTGCAGGTCGATGTCAATGTCGCTGTAGCGGTCGCAGTTCTCGAGGTTGCTGCTGTTCCCACTACGGCACCCGCACTCGGAGATCGACCAGTTGTTGATGCAGAGCCAGATGACGAGGTCGATGAAGCCCTTGGAGGTCTGCAGGAAGGACGTGACGTTGCGCACGAGCTGCAGCACCGGTTCGTTCTTCTCGAGGAACGCGATGTCGGAGATCCAGAGCGAGATGAGGATGCTTTGGTAGATGATGTAGGCGACCGTGAAGATGCGCGCGCTCTTGATCACGTCCTTCTTGGCCTCGAGCGCCTCCTTCATGCCGCCGTACGTGTGTGTGCGTGTCTCGAGCACCGAGAACACGACCGCGCAGAAGACCGAGAGGATGACCACGATGTAGTACATGAGCAAAAAGTTCGTGTCGCTCTCGTCCACGAAGCACGCTGGGTCGTAGCGCGGGTTGAACTGCACCTCGGAGACCCAGAGCATGGCCGCGAAGAAGAGCCCGACGCTCCAGGAGAAAAGGTGGTACCACCGCATGTTCTGCTTGACGTTCGTGAACGGGTTCGTCGCGCACTGGTAGAGGTTGAGCGACATGCTGAGGAACCAGCACTCGCTCGCGAACGAGCAGAACTGCGTCGTGGTCGCGAGCATGCGGCAGCCGTAGCGGTTCACGTACTGGTCCCAGTCGTACTGGAAGCGCGCGGCGAAGAGCAGGTCGACGACGGACTTCCAGAAGAGCAGCGCGTTCGGGTGCTGCCGCCACTTGCGCTTGCGCAGGTACGAGAGCACGATGACCGAGCAGCTGATGACCGAGATGAGCGCCCCCGTCTGCGTGTAGATCGCGCGCGGCCGCTTGTCGTACACCGCGAACGTGTACGTCATGCTGTGCGGTGTGAATACCAACGCTGGCAGCTCTCTCTCCCTCTCCTTGTGCTTTGTCTGTTAGGAGAGCGTCCGTGTATTTGACGACTGAGTCAATGAACACTGGACTCACCAGCACCGCCTTCTGGGGAGAGAATGCGCAACTGGTTAGCAGCCACATACAAAGAGAGAGTGAGTGAGTATCCACCTATCATTAAGGCTGTCTGTCTGCCAAGCAGAACGAACGCGAGGATGGAGCCATGGAGCCAGCAGGAGAGAACACGCCTCCTCCTTCCAGTTCTCCTGCCACGTCACCGCCATCACCAGCGCCGACTATGGAGGCGGCCTGCCTGTCGGTCAGGGCTACAGCACACACACACAGCGCTATGAGGGCAGGTGGCGACTCACCTTTGCTCGTAGCTCGGACGAATGAGTTCCCAAAGCTCGCTCGGGTGCTCTCAGATGTGCTCAGGCGGATCTGCCCACATGACCCAGCACACAACGCAACAAACAACGGACGACACACACATCCCACGTGAACGAGCTGTGTGGGCCAAACCGGACGCGGAGAGAGTCCCAGCTGGAGCTTTGAATAGTTGCTAGAAGTGTAGATTCCACTTTTGTTTCGCTTGATTCGATGAATGTGCATCCAGCAAAACTCGAAATACCTCCTTGCCAACACAGCCCTTTATTTTCTAAATGCGCTTTACAAAACACTCAAATCAGACCTATTTGTGGAGGATTACCATGGGTTACTATACACACTCAATGCAGAGGGTCAAGCAATTCTCTTGAGCGTTTTTCTGACTTCTGATGCCCATCAAAGGGAAGCCACCCACCGACGGAAATCCATCACGACGCCGCCTCCCTGATCAAAGGTCCACGCACGAACATGCGCGCGCATGCAAATGCAATGCACGAGCGACCGCTCCCATGTGTTTGCACAACTCGTCTGCATTTCTTACACATGTGTTTTGGCTGTGACTGGCATTACCCACATGCACTGCCCTGCGCACGCCACCCTGTCGACCAACCAACAACCTTCTGCATGCGACTACAACAATGTCCCAGTGCCGATTGCTTGGCTCTCCTAGCTCTGCATGAACCAGTCGCGCGTCTCCGAGACACCTTCCGAGAACGAGTAGCCGGCCGTGAAGTCCAGCTTGTCGCGCGACTTATCAACCGAGCACACCGACTCCTTCACGTCGCCGTTGCGCCACGCGACATTCTTGATCTCGGCCGAGGAGCCAAAGCTCTCGATGATCTTCTCCGCGACCGACTTGATCGTCGTCTTGACACCCGTGCACACGTTAAACACGTCGAACTCCTTGTCGTTCAGCAGCATCGCCGTGCGGATCGCGCGCGCCACGTCCTTCACGTACACAAAGTCGCGGTACTGGTCCCCCTCGCCGCTCACCTTGAGCGTGCCGTTGATCTTGGCCTGCTCCATGAACCACGAGACCACGCCGCTGTAGGAAGAGTGCGGGTCCTGGCGCGGGCCGAATACATTGAAGAAGCGCAGCGCCGTGGACGGGAGCCCAAAGTCGCGGTTGAACTCGCGCATGAGCCCCTCCATCTTGAACTTGGTCGTCGCGTACGCGCAGATGCCGCCTGTGGCCGAGTCTTCGCGCAGCGGCAGGTTTTCGGGGAGCGGGATGCCGTACGTGGCGCCCGAGGAGGCTGCGACCACGCGCTTCACGCCGTTCTTCAGAGCCCAGTCCAGCACTTTGCGCGAGCCCTCGACGTTGATGCGCTCGTACTTTTCTGGCAGACGCGTGCTTTCTTCCACCGAGATCGCCGCCGCCAAGTGGACAATGTAGTCGACCTGTTGCGACGAAACATATCATGTTGCTGTTAGTGCCAAGCGTTCAGAGCGATCGATGACCACGGACACGGATATAGACGCACCTTGTGGACGATGAACGAGTAGTCGTTCACGACCGTGATGTCCTTCACAAGCACAGCGGCCGAGCCGCGGTTGAAATTGCGGCCGTTGCTCATGTCGTCATACACGACAACCTGTTTGATTCCACAAGATAATGGGTACCGTCAGATACCAGCATACCAATGGCCATCCATAATGAGCAACACTGCAGACACAATGGACCGCATAGCAGCGGCGTATACGCACATGGAAGCCGTTCGCGAGCAAGTCCTCGACGACGTGACTGCCGATGAAGCCGAGGCCGCCCGTGACGAGCACCGTGGGCTTGGTAATGGAGTACTGCTGGCGCTGCGTGAGCGGCGTTTGGCTAAAGTTCGCCTGGTTGTAGCCGCTGCCGAAGAGGAGGCCGACGACGAAGATGATGACGACGCCCAGGTAGACGTAGAGCTTGGGCAGCAGCATCCAGCCGCTCTCGGGGGCGGCGTTCTTTCGGCGCGTCGCGGCGGTGGGCAGCATCGTCGCTTCCTTCGTTCCCGTTTTCTGTGAGACTGGACCTCTCTTCTCACGTCGCTTTTTCGGCTGAATGCGTGAATGAAGGTTGGGAGGTTTCAGGGACCATAAAATGAATTGTCTGAGACATTTCTAAATTGGCGCTGTCCGTGAAGCTGCTGGCGGCACTTCGAATGATTGACGAGCGCCCGCACAGCACAAGTGTCCACGTGATGGACGAATGCAATTGACATGCAAGCGACCAACACAAACATGACCGCACAGACTCAGATGGCGACGCGAGGCTTGAGTCGCTCGCTCGCTCCATCTTCCTCGTCCTCCGCGCTGCTCTTTTCGCTGCGCGCACCACTTGCAGATCATGCGCAGCTCGCGAGCGGATCGGGGTCCATTGAGGGCCGACTTGGACACTTGGGCGAGCGAGCGAGTGGAGGGGGAGTGCGCTTGGGACGAGAGAAGGACTGGGGACAAGGTGGCTTCGGCGTGCCGGTGGGTCGGACGTGGCGGAATTGGAAATGAGCAAGTCACTGCGGGGCTCCGGCAGCAAACGACCGAGTCAGCTGTCGAGAGCGAGAGCCCTTGTGGCGCACGGAGCGCGAGCGAAACATTCTCCCGCTCCACTTCCTCCCATCATCGCACGTCCGCGAACGCATCGTCGTTGAACTTCCATGGCACGCTGCTCAATGTGCTTCTCGTTGGCATCGCGCGGGGAGCGGTCCTTTCGGAGCCACTCGGCCACCAGAAATCATTGTTCGCGGGTAATTTTCATTGATTCCTTCCTTGTGGAAGTGCATCCGAGTCAGAATTTCCCTGAATCTGATCGACTCCGACTCGATCAGATTCAGATCTCGTCCAGTTTGAAACCCGAGCCGTTGGACGTCACAATCTTGAAGCTATTTGGAGGAAAGACTGTCCAACTTGATGCGCATGCAAAATGTTGCCTCAAAAAAACGGAGCTGTCGTCTTTCGACGTGGCGCAGATTCAGTGCGCCCCACACACTCCAACAGAAGAGCTTTGCTCTTTCTGCACCCTTCAAACCGCGACAAAAACAAACTATCATCTCGCGATCATGGACGACGACTTTGAACGGCAAAAGGCAGGCGTGGATTGACTCAATGAGCGCGACGAACTACCAAAGTCGCCAAAACCAAATGAACATCTCCACCGCTACACACTCTGGTCAAAGTGAAATGACTGCACACTTTCTTCCGACAGCAAAAAAACTAGCCCTGCCTTGCGACCGAGACTTACTGGCCGCCAACCGGCGCCGAGACCTGCTGGTCAAGAGGGATGTTGAGGAGGCCGCGGCCGCCGTTGATGCTCTTGAAGAAGTCGCCGAAGACGAGCGAGATGATGGCCATCAGCTTCATCAAGATGTTGAGCGCTGGGCCAGAAGTGTCCTTCAACGGGTCACCCACGGTGTCACCGATGACGGCAGCCTTGTGGATCGCGCTTCCCTTGCCCTGGACAATAAGCTTGCCCTCCTTGTCCTCAACCGAGACGCACCCCTTCTCGACGTACTTCTTGGCGTTGTCCCACGCACCACCAGTGTTCGACTGCGAGATGGCGAGCTGCACACCCGAGGTCAGAGCACCCACCAGGAGACCAGACACGGCGTGGACACCGAAGAAGGTACCGGCGATGATCGGCGAGAGCATCACGAGAAGGCCGGGCGGGATCATCTCACGGAGCGAGGCGTCCGTCGAGATCTTGATGCAACGCGCGTGGTCCGGTGGCCCGTGGCCTGGCAGACCCTCGAGGAGACCTGGGATCGTGGCGAACTGGTGCTTCACTTCCTTCACCATCTCCATGGCGGCAACACCGACCGACTTCATCGTCATGGCGGTGAACCAGTACGGCAGCATCGCGCCCATGAACAGACCGGCGAACGTGATTGGCGACAGAATGTTGATGCTCGTCTCCTCAATGCGGGTCACGAAACCACCGAAGAGGGCCAGGGACACCAGAGCGGCAGAGCCGATGGCGAAACCCTTGCCAATGGCGGCAGTGGTGTTACCAGCGGCGTCGAGGGCGTCGGTCTTGTCACGGACCTCAGCTGGGAGCTCAGCCATCTCGGCGATGCCACCGGCGTTGTCACAGATTGGACCGTACACGTCAATGGCGAGACACGTGGCGAGCGTTCCAAGGAAACCGAGGGCGGCGAGGGCGACACCGTACATGCCGGCGACCGAGAAGCCCACGTACACGGCAATCGAGATCACCGTGATTGGGATGATGGCCGACTTGTAGCCAAGGGCGAGACCGTAGATGATGTTGGTAGCAGCGCCGGTCTCACAAGCCTGGGCAACCTCACGCACTGGCGCGTAGCTGTGCGACGTGAAGTATTCCGTCACGAACCCAACGATGCAGCCGCCCCACAGACCGACGGCAACGCAGTACACCGCGTGGATTGGAGTCACCGTGTACACCGTGCCGATCATGAACTTCGCCGGCAGCAGCCAGAAAGCAACCGGGACGATGAAAGCCGTCATCAGGACCGTGGACACAAAGATCTGCACCTTGAGAACAGTCTCGACGTCCTTCTCCTTGCGCACTGGCCACACGTGGGTGGCAAGGAACATGGTGGCGGCGGACACGAAGATACCCGTGGCAGTGATCACGAGCGGGAAGAGCACAGCTGGCCAGCCGGCACCGATGATCTCTGGGCTCTGCGTTGAGATGACGAGGGTCGCGCACGTGGCCTCAGCGAGCGAGCCGAAGAGGTCCGAACCCATACCAGCGACATCGCCGACGTTGTCACCCACGTTGTCGGCGATGGTGGCAGGGTTGCGCGGGTCGTCTTCTGGGATGTTCTCCACAACCTTGCCGGCAAGGTCGGCACCGACATCAGCCGCCTTGGTGTAGATACCGCCGCCGACGCGACCGAACATGGCAATGGACGAACCGCCAAGACCGTAGCCGGCAATGGCCTCGAAGAGCTGCTTCGAGTGGGTCGCGAGCGGGTACTGGGTCTCGAAGACCTTGATCAGGATGAAGAGCACCAGCAGCGCGAGCGAGGTGAGACCGAAGCCCATGACACCACCGGCGCGGAACGCGGTGTTGAACGACTCGGTCCAGCCGCGGGATCCCTCCTTCATGGCCGACACAGTCGTGCGGGCGTTCGAGTAGACGGCAACCATCATGCCCATGTAGCCAGCCGCCATCGAGGTGAGCCCACCGACGGCGAAAGCCGTGGCGGTGAGCACACCGACGGTCCAGTCGAACTTCTGGTTGTCCTTGTTCACGTACGAGGTGAGCACCAGGATGACGCCGCCGAACACGATGATGAACGCAAAGCAGAGCGTGTACTCCGCGAGCAGGAACGCGCGCGCACCCTCCTGGATCGCAGAGTAGATCTCGAAGAGGCGGTCGGCGGTCTGGTGGCGCACGTCCGAGGAGAGCAGCGAGTAGCCGTCGCCGCGGCGCGTCACCTTGATCTTGGCGACCTCCCAGAAGAGGTACGCGGCGAAGAGCATGCCGAAGACGGACGCGGACACCACGAAGGCGTACACTTCGATGTCGGTCGCCATCTTTCCTTCAATTCTTGAACGAACGAGCCCGACGACGACGATGGATGGACGAGGACGAGGAGGAAGCAAATTCCACAATGGCGAGCCTTCTTGCCGGGAAACAAATGCGCCGCGCCCAGATTTGCCTGCTGTGCTCCCTTCAACTGCCGCACGCGAGCGAGCGAGCCACCCAGCACAGATCTTTCCTTCGTCTGGGAGTTTGTATGGCATACACTCGTCGAGTGAATCTGTGTCGGCCTGATTTCGACGAGATCGGAGAGCCTCTAGCATCTTATGAAAACAAGCATTCAAGCTTCAGCGCGGTGGACTCACTGTGCCAACGAGGCGCACAAAATACACCAAGGAGAGCAAGAGTGCGCACAAACGCGTTTGCGAACGATCGTGCCATTTTATAGCTGTGGCGCGAAAAACCTTAGTTGAAGCAAACAAAAACGAGCCAGTTTTGAGCGAGGTTGTTCAGCATCTTTTTCCGATTTTTTTGAAAGGATTGAGTGGGCTTTACTTGCTGTGCTTAAGGAACGATCTATCCTGCATGACATGCCAAAACTGGAGAAGGACCTCCCCCCGGATGGACACTGCACTCCGCATCGCGATTTGGTGTCTCCCGGTCCGGGAGGTCCTCACAAAGCGTTGCAGGAAATGGCAGTATGGATGCCAGGTTGCCAGGTCGGCCAGGTGTCGTTGCCGAGCGTTGATGGTTCCCCGTACAAAATGCAAGTCGTTTTCAACCGGTACACTCGAATGCACTCTAAGCAGACATGTTGAGCGAACCAAGCAAAAGTACACACCTCTGCTCCGTTATGCTCTCGAATGCATGCACTAAAGCTGTCATTCCACCGTTCAGGGCGTGCGAAGTCGTCAGTGCTAAACCTGAAGGGCAAACGTTGCCGGTGCTTGGATCCTGGGTCTGTATTAATATCAAACAACCAAAAGCGGGACCGGAGTGGTTCCTTTGAAGAGGTTCTGTCGCATCCGAGTCAAGAAGAAAACAGATACCCCTTCAACTTGATTCGATGCAAATCGTGCGGTACCACCGACAATAATGCAGACTGTCTCCCAATCGGAAAGAAATCTGGCTCTTTTCTGCATGTGCCATGTGGACCACACGCACATCAATCAATCAATCGAATCAATCGCGCGAGCCGCTGGCGTTGCAGGGACCGTGCGGCGGTGTGCATAAAGCGTCAGACGCGCACGCGCAGGGCAAACGGGCATTGCAGTGTGCTGGCCGTGTCAATCATGCAAGCAAGCAAGCACAGCAGGCGTGCTGAAAGTGCCGATGCGCGCAACACCAGAATTTCATGTGGGGGGATCTTTGGCATTTGGCTCGGAAAGTAATGGATGGACCAGGCATTGCGAATCCGACGTTGGTAGTAGGTACCGAAGCGTGGGATGAGTGATAAGGGCGGAAGAGCAGCTGCGCGGCGAACGTTCTTCTTCCCAACAACAGAAGCGATGGGGTGGCGTGGTCCACGCCGCAACACCCAGCGTGGCTTCGGGTGGCGGGATTGGTCGATCGCGCGCAAGATCGTCGCTTGCGCGTGTCCATGCTGCTTTTGCATGGCTTTGGCGAAAGCTGAAGAAACGAATGGCCACTGTGCGCCGGTGAAGCGAGCGCGTGCGTCGATCAGCTAGTTCTGCTTGGGCGCCATCTCGGTTTTGTTTGTTTTTCGAACGCGCGGTAGGTGTCAGCTTCATGAACTGAAGCAAGCAAGCGAAGGCTGTTCTCATTTGCGCAATGTGAAAAATGGAGCCGCGTCGCACAGTGAGCGTTGTTAAGAGCATTGCACTGGTTTCCCCCATTCCGACACACGCCACGACCTCAGCGCAGCCATGAAGAGCCGGCTTGAAGGAAAAAATGAGTGCTTCTCCAAGCAAGCAGATATTGTTGGGAATCTAAGATTCACCTGGCGACCAAGCCGCTTGGACGCCACTCCCTCTTCAGCAGGCTCGCCACGGCCCTCCAGCTCGCAGACGGGAAGAAGCATGCAGCGGCGGCGATGCGCGCGAGAAGGACAAGCGGCGACACATAACTTTTTTGTTGCTCGCTCCTGCAATCCAGGAGCGCGATACGACTCCCGCGAGCGTCCTCCAGCGAGCACGTCGAGAAGCAAGACGTCGGCTGAGCGCACATGAAGAGGGCTCCAAGCCTTCCTTGAGTTTGGTTGCTCATCCATCCCGAGCACTTGATGCTCCAGAAACCGTAAAACCTGCACACCGGAATCTTTCAGGTTAAATTCTGTTTGAGATTCCAATTTTTTTGGCAGCAAGCACGCTATGCATTTTGAGAGACCCACTCATGCAATTATAGAGCTCCACGTTTCCTTTTGCATTCCGCAACTTCATGCAGAAACCAAATGCAGCGCTGACGGGCATGATGCGAGGTGTTGATCTCGTGGTCGTGCTTGGCACGACCAGCCGATCGCACGCACACATGGTTGCTGTGTCTGTCGTGAGCCTGATCGTTTCTCTTTCCTGCACGCGCGCTGCAGAGACGCCGCCTCAAAGTGCTCACGAGGAGTCGGTGGTTTCGCAAGGCACCGCTTCGGCAGCCTGAACAGCTTAGCTTCTTCGTCCAGAGCGTCAGTGTTGCATTTGCACGGCGGCGTCGTACCAGCATAAGCAAGCGAGCGTGGTGTGTGCGTGTGTGCGTGCGCATCGTGCCAGGATCAAGTGCGAGAAAGAGAGAGAACTGAGCAAGCAGAACAGGATCGGGAGGCAGAAGTGGTTCGTGCTGCGCAGTCGACCGCATCGGCTTCTAGTGGACCGTCTGAAGTCCCCGGTGGGTGAATAGACAGTGCGTCTCAAGTGGAGTGAAGACTCGTCGAGTGGTGTGCGAAGTTTCGCTGTGTGCGCCCGTGTTGAAGATACGCTGTCGGTGAGTTCGTGCTGTCAGCGCACAGAGACCCGAGCACGATGGAGCTGGACCTGAACGAGAAGATCTTTGACGATGAGAAGACGCGTAAGGAGCTGCATCGGCAAATGTCCCAGCTGAGTCCGCGGCGTGCGTCGGATGCATCTCACGCAACCACGACGCTTCCGTTCTACGAGGACATTTCTCCAAGCGTTGCGATCGAGAGGCTCTTCGAGTTGTTCACGAGGGCTGCGGCGCGAGGCGAGGCGATGACGGAGGAGGACAAAGGGGAGAGAATCAGTCGAGAAGAGTTCGACCAACTTCGCAAGTGCATGGGGAAGCCGTCGGTGACCGAGCGCGAGTGGAAGAGAGCGCTTGAGGAGCTCGGTGCAGCCGAGTCGGAGCAACTCGTCGCCAGGAAGGATTTCAAGGCCCTCTTTGGACCGCCTCCGTTCTTTGGCAGCTCAACTGTGGAAGGAATCGTTCGAGAGGTGATGAAGACCGAGGAGACGGTTCATTTCGCGCAAATCCTTGCTTCGCGTTTTGGAGTGGAAAGTGCCGACTCATCTTCGGGGTTTTCCGGCTCGGAGAAAGTGATCGGTTTGGATCAGCTGCAAGAATTGCAACGAGCGTGTTGCGCCGATTCAGTATTGACGCCGGTGGATTGGATTGAGCTCTGCAAGAAGTTGCTTCTTCCAGAATCCACCCAGCACTTCACCTGGATGCAGTTTGCTGAAGCGCTTTCTGTCAGCCTGAAGAGCAAGAAGATTTGCGCTCCACACGCGGACCCAGCGGCGATCGTGTATGCTGTCTTGGCGAACGACAAGGTGCTTGCGACGATCAAAGACGCAGATGAGGAGCAGGTCTCCCAGAAAGCGTTTACGAATTTGCTCCGAGTGCAGCGCGAAAAAGTCGACGATGAAGTTTGGCTGAATTTGCTGCAGAACATGCAGACCACGTACAACTACCGAGAAGAGAGACGTGGGCGGAAGAATTCCTTCACTGACGCGGACGTGAAGGATGACACGGAGGGCCACGGCCACGAGCAGCCGCTCGTCATTGTCCGCAACACTCGGAATCAAGTGCTTTCGTACGAGATTGTGTTCGATGAGCACGGCGACATCGGGCTCGATCTCCAGTCGGACTTTTTTGGCCAGTGTCTGACGGTTGCCAACATCCGCGGCCAGGCAGAGCGTCACCCAATTATCCAAAAGCATGACATCGTGGCAGCAGTGAACGGAGTCAATCTGACCAACGAGACCATGGCTGCCAACGGTGCTGAAGAAAAGGAGCGATTGGAGAAGGCGAAGCAGTTGCTGAACGTGAACGATGTGCGAAAAGTCACGTTTCACCGACAAGAGTCGTACTTCCAGTACAATGCAGACGATAGAACGCTCCACTTGTGCCTGAAGACCATCGAGGAGATTCCACCGAACGGCAGATTTCAAATCCAGATTCCTCCAGGGTCGCCGTGGAAGCCAACAAGCGATGGCACTGACTCGCTGCAACTTGAATTCGAGGTTCCGAAGCACCAGGATTTTGAGCAAGCAGTGATTTCGTGGAATGAAGCATCCCAAGTGATCGACGTGGCATTGGACGGAGAGGTCGGCATCGGCAGCAACTCCACCGTGGTGATGAAAATCTCAGGGATCGACTGTGGCGAAGAGACTGTCCTCGGACCGTGTGAGCTCGCAGAAGGGGAAGTCCAGGTCTCTGAGCAGGAGAAAGAGTCCGCGTGCTCTGTGATCATGTACTCAAACTGGAATAATCGTGAGAGTACGCTGGGGAACCCGCTTCGAGATCGCGTTCGACGTGCCGATGGCGAGTATTTCGACCCGTCACTGAAGCCGCGCGGCAAAGACTACCAGCCGGGCGACTCCGGTCTCACATTGGGAAGTGACTTCTTCGGACAGTGTCCTGTCGTGACCAAAGTGAAGCGGATGTCCCAGTCAGCAAACTTGGATGTCCAAGAGCACGACATCCTTGCATCGATCACCTCGGTCGGGGGAAACGATGGGAAGACGTTGAACCAGCTGAATTGTATCAAGCCGTTCGCGCTGAACAAGAGTCAATCCGAGGCGCACATCAAGGAAATCAGGAAGCAGCTCGCAGCGTGTCACAAGTCGGGCCGCCCGTACCACCTCCAGTTCCTGCGGCTCAACTCGTTCTTCTTCCACGAGAACGGTCGAACGATCTTCACGTTCCACGCACTGGGGTCGCTTCGTGAGAAAACGTCATTGGTCATCAAGATGCCAAACTCGAAGTGGCAAGTTGCTGGTCCAGTGACTGCAATCTTTCTGGACCCGCCTGGAGTAAAGGTCCATGAAATCGTGTGGGACTCCCAGCAGCATTCCATCCACCTGACGCTTGACGCCTGCTCGATTCCTGAGCCAACTCCTGTGACTATCGAGATTCACGGAGTAGCACCTCCATCAAAGGGGAAGAAGTGGACGTTTGGTGGCGACGACAAGGCGTCAAAATGCGCTGGTCCGAGTGAAGTCGTCGGAGTTTACGCTGGAGATGCTGGGAGCGCGTCTGAGATGGAGTTTGTTCTCCACGAGCACTGGCACTCTTTCATCGTTGGACACCAGGGCATCGAAGCATCCAAGGTCAACGAGACGCTGAAAAAGTTCAAGACGAGTCCAGCCTCCTTGTGGGAAGTGCTGGAGTACACAAGTCTTCTCTTTGAGATGAGCAAATCGAGCGACTCCGAGAACCTGTCGTTTGCAGACTTGAACAAGCTGATCGGGCTTGTTTGTGGTGACGGGAACGAGATATCCCTGGCAGATTGGACGACGCTGTGTCGAACTCTGGGTGCAAAGCCGCTCGTCGGGCTCACCAGGCGCCAGTTTGCTTGCTGCTGGTACGATGTGACGGGGCTCAATAGCCACAGCGCAAAGGACGTCTACGTTCGAATTGAGACTGCTAAGAAGCTGTTCACCGAAATCGTGGAGATTTTCCAAGAAGAAGACGATGAAGATGTGATCACGCGAGAGACGATCATGGTGCTTGCCAAGGTCGGCGGCTTCTCCGAGAAGATGACCAAGAAAGCGCTTGAGACGCTGAACGACGAGAATCGCCGCGGGTGGGATTGCGACCTGTTTTGCCAGATCGTGTGTGGTGGCAATCGAGGCTTTCAGTTCCAAGACAACGCGTCGAGCTTGTGGATCAAGATCCATTTCGCGAAGAAACTTTTCAACGAGTTCAGCGCCAAGAACAAGATGAAGAGGAAGAATTTCGCCGACTTGCTCTCTGCTGCCAAAGTGACGAAGCCGAAGCTTACAAACGATTTGTGGACGGAGATCTGTGACAGCGTGGGGCTTGACGAGACAACTGGGTTCACCCTCGCAAACTTCCTCGATGTCTACTCCGGCAATTTCCTCGGCTCGCGTCATCCTCTAGCCGATTACTATCGCATCGAGACCTTCAAATTACTCCCAGAGCGGCGTGCAAAGACCCAAGAAGCGACCAAGGAGGCAGCGCTGAATGTTGCTCCTGAGAAGATCAACGTGAAGAACATTGCTGAAAAAGCATTAGAAGAGATTGCCAGCGCTGATGAAATCTTCCAGGATCTCTTGGAGAAAGGACTCGAATTCAGCAAGCTCAAGAAAATTGAAGAGCGCGAGGTTGCTGGATTCACCTTCGAAAGCGCGCTCTCTGGAAAGCAACGTTCTAGATCGACGGGGTTTCTCCACTTGAACATCGGAAGCATATCCGAGCTTGCCGACCGCCTCATCAGCACCGACACGCAATTCAACAATGATGGAGCGAAGCCCGAAGAGCTGTACGCGATGTTCGAGATAACAGACGCGCAAGGGTTGCGAGAGAGAATGCCCAAGTCACCGAAGAAGAATACGTGCAAGAAAATCACGGAAAACTTGCTCGGAAGTAAAGATGGAGAGATCAGCTACAAGGTCAAAGACGATGAGAAGTGGGACGATGGAGAAACGCAGATCCTGATGCGGGAAATGCACGACACCGAGAAACTGCTCAAGTCCTGCACACCTGGTACTCCGAACTACGACGCTGCCTTCGCGAAGATGTCTGCACTGATGAAGCGCCTGACACCAACTGGACCGGAGATCACAGGAGATGGTGCGTTTAATGGACGTGTCTTCTCCAGTGTCGTGCTGCGGGATTCTTCACCGGATGCGATTGTTCGTTTTCCAGACGACCAGTTCCGCTTGTACGTGAATATGAAGGACGGGAAGACGCCTCGCAAGCTTCTCGTGTGCAAGTTGTTCAAGCGCATCGGGTCTGAAAAGAGTCGTCTTCAACTGGAGCTGGGGTTTCATCTCGATGCGCAAAAGAAGGCAGAAGCAACGTACGCGATCCTGAGTGACTTGGTGGAGCAGCAGAGCCAGCACCTTCGTCATTTGGTTGCTGCCCGCCACAGCTCCGGCAAGGATGCCGCTGACGACAGTGACGTGTGGATGTCGCTGGCGAAGCTTCGGCAGAAGCGGCAGGATCTACTGGAGTTTGAAGCGGAAGTTGAGAAGAGGAAGAAGGATCTGTTCGAAGCGCAGCGGAAACTGAACGACGCTATATATCTCGAAGAGGCGGAGCGTGAGAAAGGCAAAATCAATTCAGCTCCAGCTGTCGACGCGAAGGTGGCGGCACCAGCAAGCGATCCAAAGAAACCAAATGACGGGAAGGCTGATGTCGTGGAAGAAGCTGCGACAGTGAAGTTGATCGGCCAAGCATTCTTTGACATGGAAGAGCTGCTGCACGTGCTTCATGATGACAAGGAGTTCACAGATGACGTGATTCCCTTCACGACCGAGCACCACAAGGACGTTGGAGTGCTCCTCCTTCAGTTTGAGTACAAGTGCGCGTTCTTGCAGCAGGCAGCCCCGTGCGCCCCGCTCCCAGAGATCACGATCGCGATGTCCGGAAACGATGAGTGCGACGTCGTTGAGAAAATTCTAGAGGAAGTCGCGTTTGAATACCCGTCGCATTCGCACCTGGAGTTGCAGTGGAAGTCAGACATCCTTCAGCAGGGAGATCGCCTGTGTTTGGTGAGAGAAGGCGACAAATTCAAGCTGAGCACGCCTTACTTTCTCCTCCTTTGGGCATCCACCAATGATGGAAAGAAGAAAAACGCGAAGAAGGACGACGAGGCGAGCGCAGACACGGAGGAATACGATTGGTGGATTCCAGACACACTGAAGAGGCTGTACTCCGTTCCCGGGGAGAAACTCATCACCACTGACCCCGCAAAGAAGCATGGGCATGTACAGCTACCGTCGTCAATCGGGCTGAGTCTTCCACCCGGACAGTACAAGGTGTTCCTGATTCGAAACGAGTCGGACAAGAATGGAATCAACTTCCGAACCATCCTCGGAAGGACGGCGTCTCTCGCGGTGCTTCCAGGTGTCAACGGTGTGCACACGTCTTTCGGAACGACTCCAATGATCGACGTGAAGCCGCTTTTCGCGTCGCTTCAACTTTTCGCCAAAGAGGATCGATCCGTGGTCGCTGATGCGCTCACGCATGAAATAGGCTACTTCGACGAAGACTACCTTGCTGGGATCGAGCTCGAGCAGGAAATCGAGGTCACATCACTCGAGGTTAAGGCGAGTGAGATGGCGTACGAGAAATCGAAGCACAAGAAGGATGGCAAGGCACTGGAGAAGAAGATCTCGGACTTGAAGACCATCCTGGAGGATCTGGCTGCTCAGAAAGAGCGCTTGGAGGCAACAGCTGCTCAAAGTGCCAACGTGACCGGATCCAAGCAAGCCGTGCAGAAAGCTGAAGCTCATATCGTCTTTTCAAGCGACGAGAACTTGGTGCTTGCGTATCGGTTCCATGGTGGCGCTCCAGTAGAACAAGATCGCATCGTTTTCCTGCCAGCCGACGTGGTTCGAGTTTCCGACAATCTGCGCTCAACAATTCTCGGAAGGCTTCAAGGCAACAATTCCCAGCAAGTTGACGCGATACGAGAAACGATGGAGCGTGAGCTTGTTGAGGTTCAGCAATTCCTCGAGCTGAATTTTACCCTCGGGGGCATTCGCAAAATGATCCGGCGCAAACTGAAGCCACTCTTAGGACTTGGTGGAGGAGCTGGACCAGAAGTCAAGACTGACGCGTATAAGTCGATCACGGGAGCGAGCGATGGGTCGTTCGTTTGGGACGAATGCATGAAAGTGTTCAAATCAGCCCCGCCAATCGCGAAGAAGAATTTCCCGTTCATCGTTCGTGACTTGCTGGACGAGATTGGTGGACGAAAGAAGGAACTCGGCCTGAAAACCGCTACTGGTGCTGTCGAGAGTGGAGGCAAGAAACTGTCGCAGCTCAAGAAGCTTCTGAAGCTTGGTCTGGAAGTCCCCGTCATTGTACCTGGTGGAAACAAAGCGAGTGAAGTTGTGTCAGCAGAAGGCGACACCTCGGCGGCGGATACCACGAAAAGAAAGACCGTGACTGGCGAGTGTTCCGTTTCGCTTGCGAATCGTTTTCACCAAGGTGGCTTTTTCGTCGCGAAGTATGTGCGTCGCGCTGGCGAAGGCGGGAGCGACAGGAGTATTCTCAGCTGCAGCGGAGAAATCTGTCGATTTGGACCGTTCTTCATTGCACCAGCGCGGTTTTCCTACAAGCCAGCCCAAGTCTACTTCTACTTCGCCAAAATGTTCGCGAAGTACGTGATGTCAGACGAAGGCATACTGGTGGTCAAGATTCTCGGGCATGCGCTGGTGTCGTTCCTCAAGTACTTCCTGGCGGTGGTCAGTTTGTCGTTCAACATTTCAGTGCTGGCTGGGAACTTCAAGATCGACGCGATCGACGCGATCAACGGGGACCGACTCAAAGTGATTTTCGCCAGTTTCAGGTCGCGGCTCTCCACGTTCTACGGCCCCGTTGAAATCGCGCTTGACAAGATCTACATGTTCTTCAACCGATTCACCGTGCTACTCATGGGGAAGCTGCACTTTCTGGACGTCGCAGACGAGTGCGTGTCTGGATTTTACCTCTACTTCACCTTCGCGCTCCTCTTCGCTGCGACTTTCGTGGTGTACGTCGTCGTCCAAGAGGATTTGCTGCTCAAGGTCCAGAAGATCCACACCTACTTGCCGATAAACCCGGGGAAGGGGTTACTTGGATTCCTCGAACAACTCGGGTCACTTCTCGTGATTCCGCTGTACCTGACAATCAAGTCCTGCGTGCTCTTCATCTCGGGGAGGTGGGAAAAGTTCTATCAGAGCTTACAAGAGAAGAAAGGGTTCGCTGAGTTCAAGCTCCACTGGAAACCTAGACTGTGCAAGAACGCCGACCTTGCGAAAGCCAACTATGTGTTCGGGGTCACGGCGGTGATCCTGATCGTGGCTTTCCTGTTCGTGTGCCTGCCACTGCTGCTTCTGGACCTCTACAGTTGGGTACCGTTGTCGGAACTTGAAGAGAACAACAAACTGGAGGAGAAGGCCCACAGCTTTAGGCGCGAGGACATCAAAGCTGCCGTCCACAGCAACGCAAGCTTGGTTGAATTCCGGGCTCGCAAAAAGCCTGCAGACCCCAAAGCCATTGAGCAGCGACCACCATCTTCCAAACGCCCAGAACGACGCGGATGCTTTCGACTCTTCAATTTCCAAGCGTTCTACGACGATTACATGGCGATGAAGTTCCGTCACTTGCTGAAGAAGTACGGCTTCTTGGGTCTTCTGTGGATCTTCATCTACATCTACATGAACCTGATGCTGCAATCGATTGCGCGCTCGCTCGGCGTCTTGCTCGGATGGAGAAGAAGCGGACCGTACATGTACAAGAATGAGTTGCATCATCCAGTCTCGAGATGGAAGTGCTACGATCGCTTCTGCCTGCGCTTCAACTTCGCTTGGAAGATCCAGTATATCAAGGACAAGATGGTGATGCCGCTGGTCAACATCATCCTCGTCACATTTGGGTTTTGGGGTGAAAACCAGTGGAAAGAGTACAATGTCGAAGAGCGAGCGAACAGCTGCTACCTCATGGAACCGAGCGCGGAGATCAAGCAGCTGCAGATGATGTCGTTGCACGGGAAGATCATCAGTCTTTTCTGGTTGTGCATCCCGAAGACCATAGTGGTTGCCTACCTTGCTGAAGTGCTCAACCGTGGCCCTGTGTTCAGCTACTTTCTGAACAAGCAGTTCCTGCAGGCGGACATCCCGGAGTCGGAGCGAGAGCGAGATCCCGTGTGGCGCTATCTCTCGGTGTTCAAGTTTACAGAAGAAGAGGATGTCGTCTACCTTACCGACACTCGCTTTTACAGCACCGTGCTCAAGTGGGGGAGCTCTGTCACAGAGATCATCAGCTTGCTCATGGTGTACCCCAAAGGTCACCAGAATCGCGCTTTCCTGTTTGGAGTCGCGTTGATCTCAGCGACTGTCGCTCCATTCCTCGAATTCAACCAGCAAGTGATCAAAGTGTACGTCGACTACATGGAGACTGCTGAGAACCTGGTGTCGTCAAACAAGTGCTTCTCAAACCTGAAGAAAGGAGCCGACCTGGTGGAGAAGGTGAAGGGTGCTGTGGACGACGCGCCAGCGGTAGATATCAACCTTCAGGCACCCAGGAAACGACGAGAAGCAGGCCCGCCGGCGAATAACGGGTCCGCGGCAGCGGGTTTGACAGTCGTCGGTTCGACGGTCGCCAGCGGCCAACCAGGAGACAAGACCCATCCGTCAGCCGCTGCTGCAAACAGCCCACCTGGAGAAACAGCTCCTGGAGCAAAGCAAACCTCAGCCCCAGTTCAGGTTTCCGTTCCAGTTCCAGCATCAGCACCAGCGCCAGCACCAGGTGGCGCTGCATCGTTGATTGCAGCATCCGTCCCACTCAGAACTCATCTGGGCGGGGATGACGAGTGGGGCGTTGAAGAACACATCGAAGAGCTAGTCGACGAGACGGAAGAGATGGCCGAAGAAGCTCTTGAGGGGATCGCGAGTAAAGTAGGAACTGGTACCGTGCTAGCTGCGATGGGGGTCTCCAAGCCAAAGAAGGAGCTGATTCTGCTGAACGCGTTGCCGGAGGTCAGCTATGTGGTGCTCACGGATGCACTCGACCCTGGCGAAGGAGAGATCACGCTCAACTGGCAGATCAACGCGAAGCAGCGGTTCCACGCGCTCGATGCGATTGGCATGTTCTTCGCCCGCGAACCGGGGGATTTTCGAATTCGCACCATGGAGGACTGCATCTGCTACCGCTTACTGAAGCAGAAGGGCGTCGAACCATTTGGATGGAAGCCGGACAATCGAACTGACGAGGACTTTGAGTACGAAGTGATCGTCCGCCAAGCCAAATCGCTTCGAGACGTCGCCGAGAGAGACATCAAGAAGATCACAGACCCGATTTACTCAGCCAAACGTCGATCGGAGGAAAAAAGTCGCAAGCACAACGAGGCGCTCAAAGTGGCCGACGTCAAGGTGGATGCGATGATGGGGTCGCCGAAACTCAAGCCCTACAAGAAGAAGATGAGCGACATGCTGGAGGAAGAAGTCGTGGAGAAGGAGCTCCACAACGTGGTGCGTGGGACATACTTGTCTCCAGTTTTGATCCTTTGTTTGCGATCTCGTTAACCCTTTTTGTTCTGCTCCTTCCAGTCGCGGAGGGCAACTCAGTTGCTCAGCAAGAACGGTGTTCTTAGCGTCGAAGAAGCAGCGAAGAAGACCCGAAAGGTGATTTTTTTTCCCTGTGACTGTGCAGCTGCTTAAAGCCGTGGGACTGACAGTATTTTGTAAACGCTGTCCCTGCGTAGGTTGTCTCCGGGCAAGTCAAGTTCAGACCGGCGAACAGCAGCACCGAAGAAGACGACAAGGATTTCGAGAACTTTGTCTACGGGAATAACGTCGGCATCTACCAGTCCAAGTACGGCCTTCAGAAGTACGAGTTCTGCTACCTCCGACATGCAGACGTGGAGGCGAAGGTCGTGGGTCTGAGCGGTGACAAGTCCAAGGCAAATGGCGGACCGAAGGTGACTCCGATGAGTGAACAGTCCAAGAACTACGAGATCCTCGACCGCTTCTGCTCCAACGCGATCTCGATTGGCACATTTAACATCTTCATGAACCTCACGTGCGACATTCCGATGATTGGTGCAAACGAGACCGTGAACCTGTCGTGGATCATCTACGGCGTGCCGTACAGCATTCTGTCGAACTCGAAGAGTCGAAACTGCGTCGGCTTTTTCAAAGTCGAGGGCTCTGGAGGGTGCTCCAAGATCGAGATCATCCCGACGTCGGCGTACCTAGAAGTCGATGACAGCGTTCCGTGTCCTGGCCGAATGCTGGCGACAGCACCGAAGGAGCCAGGAGTGTACGAGATCCGTTTCCTGTTCAACTTCTTCAAGCAAGCTCAGCTACATCGCCAATGCCAGGCATTCGGAGAGCTAGAGGATCAAATGCAGCATTTGAGAATCCGCGCGTTCTTTGAAAAGCGGTCCCTGACTGACGAGATTCGGAAGTTCGCGGACCAAGAACCAACGTCGTGGGGATATGCTCGGATGAACACGATCGCGTGGCTCAAGTCGATGCTTCTCAGCACTATTCGAGAACCCGTGGACGATTCCATCGTGGAGTCAACAAGCGAGTACGGCGCGTTCCTCTACGGTCGCCTCAAATCGAAGCTTACCAAGGGGATGGAAAGCAGCTCACGAATCTACCAGCGACGTATCCGAAAGATGATCGCGCCGCTCTACCTCAGTGGTTTCATGAACGTCCTCCAGGCATCACTGGCGTCAAACTCTCAGATCAACGACCAACTCGCATCGGTCGTGTTCATCTCGCCAACCGAAGAGGATGAGAAGAACCTCGGTCTCGACCTGCTGCGCGACTCGCTGCTTCTCCCGTCGGATGAGAAGCTTCTGCTCTTCGGACCAGCCAGTTTCCGCTACCTGGCGAAAAACTACTTGAACCAGCCGTCACTGTGCGGATACCACGACTTTGTCGACGACATCATCCTGAACCTCACACAGCTGTTGAACTCTGTCGACCAAGTCATGAAGAACATGTCGAGCTCGTGCGTGGCTCTGTACGAGTCGGCGATCGAGAGTGCGAGGGTGGATCTGATGAAGGAAGCTGAAAGGCTTGGGAAGCAGAACGCGATGCAAGGCATCGACGATGTCCTCGTCGACCTCTGCAGAAATCACATCCAGAGCATCGTACGTGCCTTCGTGGAGACCGACTGCCGAACTGGGAGGAGATGGAAAGGGCCACCCGCTGGAACCTTCGATAGACTCGCTGCTCTCCGCAGAGGCTCCATTCAAGCAAGTGTCTCGATCCCCGTGGAGTGTTTCGCGCCGGTAGCTGCTGGTGGCTGTGCTCCAATCACTCGCCAGCACATTGCCGTCCGCAGATGGATCCGACCGCACTTGGAGCGGAAGATCGTCATGATCCTGAAGCAGCGCCACGCTCGCCTGCTCAATGGCAACTACGCGATCTTGAAGCAGATCCTCCAGGTCATTCCGTCCTGCTTCGGCCAGAGCCTGTCGCTGGTCGGGAACCCGTTCCCAGCCTATCGCCCTGATGGCTCCAAGTCGGCGCTCTACTTCTTGGAAGAGAATAAGAACCCCGACCAAAAGGTCTCGATCATCAATAGTGTGCGAAACGAGGCTCCCGTCGGCAACGAACAGCCACAAGAAGAAGAAAAAGAAAAAGACGACGATGGCGAAGAGGACAAAGACGAGGACGCAGACAAAGACGAGGAGGAGAAGAAGGACGACAACCAGGGCGAAGCCGAGGCCGACGAAGGAGCGGCTGAGTCTGAACAGGGGGGCGATGATGACAACAACAATGACGATGGCGACGCAGATCAAGATCAAGACGATGATGGTGGTGCTGGTAACGGGGACGACGATTCGTGAAGTTGAGAATGTCAAGTCGCACTGGAGAGACTCGGTGATCTGTCAAGACCGGTGCGTTTGCTCTGTGAGTTGGATGTGTTCTTTCTTCTTGTGTTGATTGCATAAATACACATTGTTGATGCACCTCAAGTGCCTTCGATGCTCTGACCCAATTCAACCTTTCACCAGCTCGAACTTCGAGCAAGACTCCCTGCTTTCACGACCAAAACCTCGGTTCTTCGAGACAGAGCCGCAAGGCGTATGTGGCTCTTACTTGAGGTCTTTGTGGTCCGAGTCGTCACGGTCTTGTCGTTGCTGCAGCCCCCTGCCGCACGCAACGAGCCGCTCTTGCTGGAGGAATCGCAGAAGCGGATAGATGATGTGGACAAAGAAGAGGTAGTTCACGCGGCCACTCCCATTTGGGTCTGCGAGGACGTTGAGCTGACTCATCTCGCTCTTCTCGTCCAGATCGATACTGTGTGTATTGGAGAGCTCGCCCAAGCTCGTGAAGAAGTCGTCCGTGGAGAGAACACCCAGCTTCCGCTGATCGAGCTGCTCGAAACACTCGAGACTGCTACGCCTGAGCATGTCCTCACCTGGGATACTGGAGACCTGAGTGGTGTCCGACTCCTGGGCTGTGCGGAGCATTACCGCCCTGTCGATCACGAGGTCGAGGTTCACCTGGCCGTGGAGATACTGAGCCATCCGCGGGATGCAGTCCTTGTAGTTGACAATGCGATCAGGATCTCTCGACGTAGTGTTCCCAAGGGTACTCGGCAGCAGTTGCATGACCTGGTAGGGCGTGAGCAGCAGCTTCTTCATGTCCTTCGTGACGACCACGAGCTCCTTCTGCTTGAGTTTGAACTTCAAATGTTCCGCTGAGCCTCTCAGGTTGCTGCTCTCAAAGCTCATGAACTGCTGCAGCAAGTATTTGTCAATGCGATCAGCGAAGCACTGGTGCTGGTACTGGAAGATGAGGCTTCGAACCCGCGGGTAGAGCTCACCAAGCTGGGAGCTCAGGATCTTGCCGCTTGGAGAAACCTCTGCGAGTGCGAGGATCAAGTTGATCTCACCCTTGGCGAGTAGGAGCTGAGTGGACTCCAGAATACCGCGCAGCTGGCGCGAGGTCACGTAAATGCTGGGCTTCTCCTGCGAAGGCTTGTCGACGGGAGCATCGCCCCCAGATCCAGGCTCCTGACGCTGCTCATCCTTGCTTGTCTCGTCAGCCTTCAGGGCTTCGTCCTGAGTAGCTTCAAGTGAGACACTCGAACCGGATGGGGCGACCACCGACACATCTCTCGATTCTGGAGCTGAGACGACGGACGAGTCCAGCTGACTCTGGATGAGTTTGTTGAGCTTCTGAATCGTGTAGTCCACCTCGCGCGCTGCCAGTACGTGGTAGGCTTCCTCCGCTTCGAGCAGCCGTTCCGAGTCGCCGACACCATCTTTCGCGTCGGCCTTGCTCTCAGCCGCCTGCTGAGTGTCACTGCTGTGGATGAGCGTGTCCACAACATCCGCGGCGATGGGCACAAAAGACGCGTAGTCCACCATTTCGTCGCGGTCTTGCTCTGCAAATGCGAAGAGGATCTGTCGTTCCTGTTGCTGGTGGCCACTACTGAGACCTGGGAGGTCCACGTCGAGCAGCACCTCGCGGAAGTCCGCGAACGGGATGCGGCCGTCGTTGTACGGGTCCTTGCGCTGGAACATCTCGAGCAGGTGCTCTTCGAGGTTCTCTCGCACTCTCGCGCGCTTCTCCTCCTCTTTCGCCTTGATGGCCGACGGCACGCGCGTGGACGAGAACTCATCGTTGAGGTTCACGAGGTTCTGCTGCTTGAGGAGCAGCTTGCGCTTGATCACCTGGTCGATCACGCGCTCGTCAAAGCGAATCTCGTCCAGGTTGTGGAAGTGCGGGTCGCTCTCGACCGTGAAGCCCCTGACTCTCAGCAGCGAGTCGTCCAAGTGGAAGCAAAAATGCGCTGCGGCGGGTGGCGCGGGCATCTCGGGCGTGGGCTTGCTGAACGCCACCTGGACCTTGTTCCGGTTCTGCCGGCTCGTCTCGGCGTGCACCGAGAACTTGTACGAGAGCACATTGGCGTCCGCCCACTTACTCAGGAACGTCGTGACCACCGAGCGCGTCTCCGCCGCGAGCGCGTTCGAGTTGGGCATCCTGAGAGCAAGTGACAGTAGCTTGGCTGCTGGGTGGTGGGGAGGAGGAGGAGGGAGCAAACGCGCGACACTAGCGTAATAGGAGACGCGGCAGATCGCTCGTCGATGGGTTCTCTGGAAGTGAAGGAGGAGGAGGGCCCATTTTAGGACACCAACAGCTTCAGACAGCTCATTTCGACCAGAGCAGAGCAGAGCTCATGCGATTGCGTCGCTTTTGGTCCTGCGCATCAACAACAGCACACGAAGGTCTATTTTTGGCCTCGCGCTCAACCCACACAGCAAGCCACTGAAGACGAAGAGCTCGCGCGTGTGTGTGTGTGTGTCAAGAAGATACACTTTTGGCGACCAGCACTCTCGCTACAACCTGCGACAGCTGGTTGGCGAGCCTGTCAATCCAATCACGGTTGGGCAGAAACGAGCCCAAGAGCTCTCATCGTCGGAGGACCGCTCACCACGAGCCCATTGCGGATTATCTGAGCATCGAGCCATCGCGCTTTGGAAAGTGGTTGGCCACCCCTCATCCTCTTCATCGAGCGTCTCTGGCTGGCTGCCCGCTCTCTTCCATCTTCTTTTTATTTATTTTCCAGCAAGTTAATGGACGCCGCTTTCGCGTGATGGTGCTTTTGCTGCGATACTCGGGCCTCCAGTATCGAAATCGCAACAGCGACAGACTCCCAAAAAGTCGCTTCAGCGCTGAAAAAAGCGAGGGGCTCTCTGTGATGAATGATCAGGAGCGAACCCATCCGCGCGCGCACACGTCAGCAGCCGCTCTCTGCCAGTGTTAATCGTAAAAATGGCTGTATAGACTTACCGCGTTTGTAGTTTATCCGCCAGTGCTAAACTGAGCACGCTTTGGACTTTGCCTCATGCTTGCCCGTTTTCCCCCGGTGAAATCGTGGCTCAGTATACACTGATAGAGTATACCAGATGCTAAAATCAAGGGCACAGCAGCTTGCGCTGATAAAAACACTGAAAATCACTCGCCACACACAAAAGATCCGCCCAGTGCTGGATACAAGAGGCAAGTGAGTTATAACTCGCCATTCGCTCGAACTCGGGTTCTTTTGGTGGTGGATTCGCGCAAACTCAGCAAGAATTCATGCCCATGATGATGATTTTGAGTTGCGAACCAGAGCAACTCTCCCATTCCTTCTCTCTCGCATCACTCTTCAATTTCCCACCCCCCCAGCACACCGCTCAGCTCAACCATCACACGCACCACAAGGCCCCATCCAGCCAATGGACTTGTACTCCTCAGCCTCGCTGTACACCTCGGCCTCGCGCTTATCCCCAAACAGTCGACGAGCGGCCGTGGGCCACACGACGTCGCTCACCTCCTCGTGCTCGGCGAGTGACCTGCGCCGCGGCATCCGCATCGAGGAGCTCTCCCACGCGCGCTCGGGCGTGTGGTACTACCAGGTCGACATCGCCGTCTACGCGGCCGACAGCAACAACTCGAGCACCTTCGACTACACTGGCAGCGGCGACGAGTCCGACATCTCGGGCTACGCGAGCCCTCGGTGCTCGCTGCTCGGCCCCGGAGCCCCGGAGACCGACGTGCTCCAGTACTCGGTGCTGCGGCGCTACAACGACTTCCTGCACCTGTACGAGCAGGTGAAGCTCCATTTGGCGACCGAGGGGCTCGTGAACGACCTCACGGCGCTGCCGGCGTTCCCGGACAAGGAGCTCATCTCGCCGTCGGTCTTTGGGATCCTCTGGCGCATGTCGTCACCCGTGCACGTGCTCCAGGACCGCAAGGCCAAGTTCCAGAAGCTGCTGCAGTACATTGAGCACCACGGTGTGGCTCGCCAGTGCCCGGCGTTCGCGGACTTTCTGGGCCAGCCGCCGCAGCGCCAGGACGGCGGCTACGTGAGCCTCAAGGAGTACACGTCGCAGAACTGGTTCGCGAGCTTCAAGCAGATTGCCAAGGACAAGGAGCAGCGCAAGCGCCACTACACCATGGACTCGGAGCGCCTCTCGGAGCTGCTCGACCAGACGCGCATCAAGTCTCCGGCGGCGCCCTCGCGGCTGCACGCTCAACAGCAGCAGCACCAGCAGCAGCACCAACAGAGTGTCCATACAGCTCACGAGCGCACGCAGTACGCACTCCTGGGCAAGCGCCGGCGCCGAGCCAAGGCCAACAGCAGCAGCAGCATCGCCAGCATCAACGCCACGAACGCAGTGCGCGCCGCCGAGGAGGCCGAGTCCATGCAACGACTGGTGCTGAGCGCGCGACGAGAGGCGGCTGCTCAGGTGGGAGGCAGCCGCCCGCTCTTCAAGAAAAGCAAGTCGTTCCACCACGCGCTACAGGACGACGACAACGCGGCCGTGGCTGCGGTTGTGCCCATGTCTGTAGCTGTGCGGGTGTGACAGTTTGGCTTGTCTTTGATGAGCTTCTCTTGTATGTAGTTGTTAGTTCTCTTAGTTTTTTCTCTGACTTTTTCTTACGAGGCAGTCCTGTACAATACGACGTATGCCTTCATGTCAATCACTAAAACTCTGCTTCCAAGTTTTCCCAATCTGTATGGGGCTCACTCAGGGCTGAGCTATTCGTCGTCGAGGTCGAGCACCTCCACGTCATCATCGAGGGCATCACCAGTCGAGTCGACAGAGTCCACCGCTTCCTGTGGGAAATAGTACTCCTCGCCCTTCTCTTCTTCACCTCCTGTCTGCTCAGGTTGCCGAGCTTTCCTTGCACGTTGGCGACGCGTGGACTCGCCGTCCTTATCAGCTTTCGCCTTCGCGGCCTTGCGACGGATGAGCGTCGGCGCCTTGGCGAGCGGCTTGAGGTCCGCGTTCGCGTGCTCCTCGAGGAACATACCGATGGGAATCGGGTCGAAGACGTTGCGAAAGGCCTTGGCGGCCACCAAAGCCTTGTGCTTCGCGCCGCTGGCATCCTTCTTGCGCTTGAAGAGCACGAGGCGGTGCTCGCCCTTCACAAAGTCCGGCAGCATCGACTCGATCGAGAGCTTGAAGAGCGTCGCATCCACCCACGCGAACTGCAAAGTGCGGTGCTCCTGGAGTAGCTTGTCGAGCCACTGCTTCTCGTACGGCGAGTACTTTTGCCCCCTTAATATGAGCACGCAGGTGGACTTTTGCAAGCAGCTAATCTCGAGTTGGGCCGAATTGAGGATCTCCTTGGCGCTCTTCTTGTTCTGCGCCACGACGCGCTTGGCAAGTGCCTTGGAGGACTGCAGGTGGTCCAGAAAGATCTGCTTGGGCTTCTCGCCATTTGCGACCGTGAACACCGTGGGCGAGACGCTGGACTTGATGCCGTAGCGCTGGAAGACGGACTTGCCGGACGTCGGCAGCTTCTGCGTGCAGTCGAGCACGCCCACGAAGCTCTTGTCCACCAGGCGCTTGGACACCTTGCCGAACACGTCCGGCACTACGTCGTCTGGCTTGGCGCAGAGCACGACCCAGGGCTCGCCCGAGCGAAACACGCGCTCGAGCAGCGCCGGGTCGGTCACTTCGAGGCGGTAGACGTGCTCCTTGGACGTCGAGAACTGCAGCACCGCGCCGCCGAAGAACGCCACAACGATCACGCCGATGGCGATGAGCGCGTACGAGTGCTCGCGCCACATGCTGTGCTTCAGGTACATCTTGAGGTCGCGCGCGTTGTCGCCGCGCGAGCCGCCGCCGCCGCCGCCACCTCCAGAACCCTGTCCGCGTCGTCCCATTTTCAGCAGATCAAGCTGTGAATGCCACGAAGAAGTCCGCGAACTTAATGGGAATGCGGAACGCACACAGCGCAATCACGTTGACTGTGAGCGTGCTTGTTTAAGGCTTTGGAAG